>KN167364.1:99507-168696 GCA_000757745.1 Steinernema scapterisci
TTCAAATTACCGAAATACGGGTTTTCCGAAATCAATTGAAGGCTGTTGATAGATACCGAAAAAATAAAATGACGCTAAATGCGGTTTCATTGCGAAATGGCTGCAGACAGATTTGTAAAAATGAACTTCACATTGTTGCTAGGCGAGCGAGCCCCCAAAATATCAATCGTGTGCTTCTTCTTCATTGTTCATTCAAATGAATTTATTGCAGATTGAAATAACAAGAAAATAAGGACTAATTCAGGATGCCTTTGTAAATTTTAGACTCAGGTTGACAGTCCAGGAAATACCCATTCACTCCTTTGCACTTCCAGCCGCCCTCGTTGTAATCGGCGTCTTTCTTGAACTGTTCGTGTTGCTCGTTGTGCGTACGTTGTCTAAAGGTAGTATTAATGGGTCGGTCAAACTACGCAACCAAAATTTACAGCTGATTGATCCACCCGTAATCGAAGAACTGAAACTGAGAATCTACAAGAACAAACACTGAAACGAAGACGACGAATGTCGATACGCAGTGCATTGGGGGCCAAAAAGTAGAATGGCGGTTTGGTCTGGAGCATGTTCTTTATATACATGGTGTTTTGGAAACACAATCGATCAACTGTGGAAGATTAGCTGGATCTTACTTGACAGAATCCCATTGTTGTAATCACTAAAGGACTCTTTTGTTCTAATCGATCCACATTGTTTCTAACAATTAAATAAATTGCCGAAAATTAACAATTGGAAGGACAGAATTGATACTGCTGAAAATTAGAGTTTCTATTGACAGCGGATGTCTGTAAGGGGAATGTCTTAAGTCTTGGAAGCAATTAATCAAATTGCCAATTTAAAAAACTAAAAAATTGTAAAAAAGATATTTTAGTTGTTAGCTAGGGATTCCCTGCTTACTGACGCAGTGTCCTCTTTATTCCTGTGAACCTTGACACTTTGTTTTCCTTGCTGCAGTCAGCTGATTTTTCATCTTGCTCGAGGGTTCTCAATGCTCATAAAAGTTTCGAAACGACTTTGATATTCCCATGACGTCATTGCTATTTTTGTTTACGCTAAACCGAGGCAATCGCGCTGACCGGATTCAGCAACTTTTCCAAACGTTCCATCAGCTGATTTTTCGCGGGTCGGTCTACACCACCAAAATACCGGTTTTGTGCGCTGCGACAGCAAAGAACGACCAGACGAACGCGTGAGGTGATTCTTGACCCTCAAAAATTAAAAACAGGGCACGTACATCTGTTTTGCGAATCAATGAGCTTCTGAGAGGCAAAATCGATGCACTAATTCCCAAGTGAAAATATGTCTTGCTATAAAATGCCGTGTTCACCTGCTCGAATGCACCAATGGTCAACATGTTTCCTGATGCAAATAAACCTTCAACCGCGGTTGGTCCTTCAAACGGAAATTCTAAGGAACAGAAATAAACATAACATTTCGACATAACTTCTTGCCTAAATGGCAACATATTTAAAGGCTTTGGTTGTGTAGTCCCTAGCTTCTTAGCTCGCACAATTGTAGCACGAGATCAAACAATGCATCCGTTGAATGTATCCGATGAAGCCACAGCTTCCGAGCGACACGTTGCGAGAGCGCAAAATTGCTGTGCTGGTCACAAACTTAAAACGCAGCATCTTCGCGACCTTCGACCGTGCACATGTTCGATCCTTCGGTGTTGAGTTCTTTCCCATTGCGGCTTCCTTGTGAGCTGAAGGACACTGCAGAAAGTTTGCATTAAGCATGTGACACTGCAATCCATCTAGTCTCGGTCTTATCTTTTCCAAGATCAGAGCAAACAGTCACAAGTCTCACAGTTCCCGTCGTTTGCTGCAGATACCACTGATATGCTTATAGCTTCAAAGCGTTTGTATCTTTTGTATTGGTGCTTGTATCTTGCAGCCGCCGACATATAAACTTAGATTTTGTTGCAATTCAAAAAAGTTCCAAAGACAATTTCCATGTTTTTCGCCTTACGAGGCACCACTCAACGGCACGGCACTTCTCATCCGTATTCAAAGCGATCAGCAGTGCATTTTTTACTTTTCATCCTGCTATCATCAACATGTTTGGATCATTCTTTTACTAAAGGCAAGATACGTGCAGTTTGGAAACGGAGTCGAACTTCGACCACGAGTTCGCGTTTCCACCTGCCCGCCTTTCATGCGGCTCTAATCCAGTTATTTGCCAGAATTTGTGGTCAAGAGCAATTCCGGAAATCAGGGCACAGACGTAACCAATCTTCATTAAGTGACATTTCAACCGAAGTCTGCTCTCTCACTAGCCTCGGTTTCCACCCTTGGCATTCCTTCCGGCATCATCGACTTCAATCGGTTTCCCAAACGTTTGCTCTCGACAGACTGTACAACCACCAGGGTTTCGCTTCCTTCTGCTTTACACCTTGCAATGCGTTTGGTGTAAACGCATCGATACGTCTTATGGCCTTATCTGGTGGATTCGAGGTCACGGCTAGGAAAATAGTCGTTAAGTAGTCGGCAGAGGAGAGCACGTTGGGTGTTGCAGTTTCCAAGATCAATGATCTCGGAAATTGCAAACGAAACCTCTCGGCTGCAACTTCAATCGGTTTTTGTCGTTTTGGCACGCTTTTCCAGGAGTGAAAGGCGAGATTGGGCGCGGTGTTCGGTTTAGGAGCAGTGAGTTTGCTGCTACATTGGTCCTGTGTGCACAAAGGAGTTTGACTACGATTACTGCTTTGATCAGTGGAAACGCCGCTCCCGATGGTCTTCGCTTATCGCACCTTGCTCACTGATATAGTGCTCCCCACCAAAGCATTCCGTCATTTACAATCTACGTGCATTCTCTCTTTTCCTGTTTAACGTTGCGTCAAGTTATTTTCAACGAAGCTGCCGGCGTGGTGTCACTTCCGAGTGTCCTCTTGAATACCCCGTTCCTCCGCGAAGCGCAAGCTTCTGCTATTCTGGCCGCCTCCCGCTCGCCCTGACCGTTCGTCCTCCGCCGCCCTTCTGTTTTCTTTTGTAGTTCCTTCATTAGTCGAAATCGATTCGCTTCGATTTTGTCATAATCTTCACAATTTGACCCATGAACTTTTTGTGTTTCGGGCGCCTGCACCGCCTGACGACGAGATTTGTTTATTGGCTGAGAAAGCGCTCATTTCAAAGTTTACAATTTCAGCTTTGTTTTTCGCGCCCATCCGCATTAACTGCGGATTCAATCAACGCTTAACACCGATTAATTCCTCCAGGGTTGTTAATATCCATGACAACATGCACTCAGCTTGTTGAGCTTCAACGACGAAAGTGAGAAAACGTAATGTTTCCTTTGCCACAAATCTCCCAGTAAACGACAGGTGCGTTTCCCCTTCTCATTCGTCTTCTCAACACGCTATTTCCAGATTCAATTGACTCCAATCTTCGCCATCCCTTCATTTCGAACCAATGGCTCCACGAGAATATCCCCTTTTCGCAATCACCGAGGACGGCTACTCGCTCGAGACCGACTACTGTGATCCCGAGTTGTGCTACAACCTAGTCTTTGTGCAGATCGAAGAAGGCAGTGGCTGCCGTCAGTTCCTGATCTCCCAATTCTATCCGTTTGGAGAGATCCTCAAGGTCTACGCAGGCCTCGAAAAGTTGCCCCGTTCGGAACTCGAGTTCGTCTACGAGAACCGTGTGATTCTTGACCACGAAACGTTCTTCTCGCTCCGCATGGAGTACGGTGCCCGCATCACAGTCATGTGCAAGTCGGAGTGCAACAGCAAACGTCCCTCTCCGACGCCTTCGACTTCTCCCAGCTCGAGTTCTCCAAGCACCAGCTAGTTCCATCTACCTTACACTCAATCAGTCATCTGTGATTCACTTCCCACTTTCCGAAACTCAAGCCTCCGTCTCAAGTCCGCAATATTTTCTTTTTTACGCGTTGTTTTCTATTAAGCAGAGATTGTAGTTGTAGCAGTAAATAATATCCAGTTTAAGGACACTTAAAGATATTCAATTCAGCCGGGCAGATTTTAAGAAACCTTATCGCAGAAACATGAGGTAGAGAAATGTCGAATATTGCCTCCTTCGCTCCAATATGCACCATTAATTGTGGATTCGATTATGACGTATCGGTCGGTCGATGGAAAGTGTGGCTTCTCAAGGTTTTGGGAAATGTCGGCTGGCTAATTGATTCCCAAAAAGTGGAAGCGCCACATGGAGTCTCTTAAGGACTTTACTTCAAAGTTCGCCTTGTTCAGCCTACAAAACGTTGAACTCTGTAAGATATTCTCTGTAAACAACTCTGCCGTCACGTCCTCTGCCTCGGTTTCACTTCACCTGCAAAAGTGTTTATAACTCACCACGCAGGAACAAGTGTATTGTTGTGAACAACGACTTATGGACAGCCATGTCTCAGATATGAAATTGGATGGAGTCACGAATCAGACGAAAGATTACGTAAATTCGAAAGTCGGATTTCGAACACCGAAAAGAAATAAACGTTATGAAAGCACAACATTCACTAAAGTGAAAATAGTTTTGCTCTTTTCGTTTTATGTTTTGAAAGTTGGCTTCTGTCTGCTTGCGAAAACAGGCCGGACGGGAGTCCACAACCAACCTGTTTTCTCTGCACCATTTTCTGTCGCATGATGATAGCCGTATCATTGTTTTCCAAGGATCGCCCACATTTGAACTTTCGCAACACTCTCTGCTTGTTCTACTCCTCATGCATCTGAACCTATTTTTAGCTTTATTTTTGCTTATTCTGCACGTCAATGACTATTCAGTTCTAGGAAACAAGATAACTCCAATTCTCCAAGACCCAGTCATAGTGAGAAATCAACAGATAACTGAAAAAAGGTTGGTGCGGCAATTCCTTCCTCCATACATCAACCCAGCTTGTGTGCACACCTTTTGGTTCAACGTAGGTTTGAGTTCTCGAACTGAAAAAGAAGAAAACATCCGCTATTTCAGGCCAGAAAATGGTGCATGAACTATTCCGTAAGCGGAGCTCCGGCTCGATGACTGTCTTTGCGTTTAGTTGTTGTTATATCTGACCAAATTACAAGATTCGAATTATGCACTTTCGAAGAGACGTCTACACATAAAATGCTTCGATTTCGAAGGATTCCTTCAATTATTTATTGATGCGCGAATGCAAAAATACAGTAAGTGAATTCAAGCTTAAATACGGTAAGTGTGTCGAAAGGTCGTGACAATGCGTTAACCCCAAAAGAATGGGAAGCCACTGCTGAAGCCGCCGATTCCGAACGGGAAGAGTCCTATTCCCCATGAGCTGTACCACCGTTTCTGTCTTGCCCTACAAAATTTGGTTGGAGGAAACTCATGTATTCATCCACTTACATTTTCTTCTCTGAAGAAGCGTTCTTCACGACAGGGTCCGAGTAGGAACGGTCGCCTTGCGGCATCGGCAGAGCGTCGCCAATAAGAAACAAAATAACCAGCAAACCGATGGTCCAACGCATGATTTTGAATTTGTTCTGATTTCTGAACAGCGCCGTATTTGTACCCGCGAGAAACCTCCGGTTTCCTAGCGGGAACTCCCTTTTCGGGCTGTTTTAGGAATTGTTTATCTTGCTTTTGGTTTTTTAAAGAACAAATGATCGTTCTTGCCCAAATTAGATTTTTGGTCTTGTAAAAAATGAATGTTTCGCAATAGTCGCTGATGAGCAGGGACAAGTTTTCGCAACCTGTGGCATCACACGGTAATTATAGTTGACAAAGACGAGGGAGTCGATCGATCTAGAGTTCATGGCAGGACTAGATAAAGTCTCTACTTGACGGCGGAGGCACTCATCCAAATACACCAAACATAAATCGCAAGCAAAACTGCCGACTGGTCACGCTGCTCATTAGTCCGTCGTTATTAAGGAAAACTAATTTGTCTACGCCACATGTGCGCTTTAAGCTCGTCTTCGGCTATAACGCGCGCTGCTGTGGCCGCCCAACATACCGGCCATCAGATATCTGCTCTTTTATTAGTGCGAGAGGATATAGGCGATCGATAAGGTCAGAAGAGAAAAGAGAGCACCAGTAGACCGAGAAGGTCACATTGCTCAAAAACCGACATAAACAGAAAACGACCCGTCTTTCGTAAGCCACGCTGAAGTAGATCCGCTGACCTTACTAGTTGAAGGGCATGAAAACGTTGGACATTCCATTAACCGAGGAATTTAACTTCTTCGTCCGTCGGATGTATGAAAGGCGGTTGTCCGTTTGTCTTAGCGCCTGCTTCATGTCTAGTCCAAGTTCCACAATCTTGGCCCGAAACACTTGCTGGCGGAGAGCAGTAGGCCAGTTCTCGTAGTAGCTCTTGTCGACAAGGTCCTTCAACTCTTTCGGTGCTCCTTGGGTGGGAAGAGGCTCAGTGGATCCGGACGTGTGGCTGTGGTATCCCGACTCCTCGCAGATATATAAATTCGGCGCAGCAACGTGAATACGGAACTTGTATTGGCACTTGAATTTTCGCCGGTTCAAACATTCATAAAGACTAAAAAATAATAATTACCCAAGCAAATCGAGTACTGCTTACGAGGTATTTTCCTTCTTGAAAATGCACAAGGTATTTATAAGGCTGCTAACTTCGGCTTGTGTCCCTCGGAAGCACTCATACCAGTCGTGAGACTGTGGCGAAGGACTGAAATTCCGACATCAACAGATGAACCATTTCCAATCGCTAAAATTTACCTCTTCGAGCTGCGCGAACTATCCGTGGTTGTGTTGCTATTCGAGCTTTGCGGCGCTGGTTCACCTTGCTGCTGAGGCAAAGACACAGCGATCTCTAATGGTCTTTGCTCTACCTGCGGAGCTTGTGCTAGTCCTTCAGGGATAAATCCACCATTCAATTTTTCGCTCTCTTTAAGCAGCATCTCGAGAAGGGCTGGATCCATGGTGCTTAGCAACTGGCTCTGCAAAATACAGGTTACGGTAACATTGTTCGTAAAAAAAAAAAGTTCCCACCAAATCCACATTTCCCTCTGCGACGGCATTTTCGAAATCCATACTGTGACCAGATTGCATGAAGCACGTCCTCCTGTAAAATTTGGTCGTCAGCGGTCGAGCGGAGACGCTAGTGGTCAGGTTGGAGATGCGAGTGAGTCGCGGACGAAACAATTACCTGAAAAGGAATGGCGATATGTGAGAGTAAGATCGTCGAAAGGAGCGAGAATACACAAATTCGCATGACCCCGACAGCTCTTAAGCATACAGTGCGCGCACTTGATTCGTCCCAATGTCCATCGTTGGCCATCGATTGAAACGCGCGATGCGCACAAGGCAGAGTTTGTTTCAACTCCCTTGCACTAACTAAGCGCGGCAGCAAAACCCAGATCTCGTGCGGAGAGGTCACCAGACGCGCCAACTCTCGGTTTGAGGTTATGCTGAACGATACCGACAGTACTTTGACACTTGCAATGTGTGAAAACCGCGCTCTATGAATCCTTCGAAAACGTCTTAAAAACTCAAAAAGCAGAAATATAGCCGAAACCAAAACAGAGAACATCCATGCTCGCGGCGAGAAAGCAAATGAGATTGTGCTAATCCTCATGACATAAACGTGCTAGGATTTTCGGGAATAGATTTGCATTAATGCCATTATGTGGTCGGTAAAGGGAAAAAGCTTAAAATAGTCAGAATCAATTTTGGGAAACAAAAGGAAATAAACCCTTCGTGAGCTAAGCACAAAGACGAAAGACTGACTGAGGGCGATTTTAAAGAAAAGGGAAAAAATTTGAATACATCACATTCAACAGAACATCAAATTGATATTATAGCCGGACTTGTGACGGGCGATATAGCTTTCCAAACCGTTCGATGAGTTGAAGCTGGAAGTCGCCTTCAAACCACACTCTCATCTCTACTGATCTATTTGTCTGAAATTGGTGTTCGGTTTTCACAATTCGATTGAAAAAAGCCAAGGTGTTTTCATACGGCTCAATTTACAAACTCATATGTTCGACAGGATTTTGGCAAAAGCTGTTCGATCGTTATCAACGCTTATAAATGCTAAGAGCTTTATGCAGACAAAGAAACTTTCCCTGGAAGTATTTATATATAAGTAGCCGCCAGTTCGTGGCTTTCTGCGATGCGGAGGCGTCGGGAAATTCAAACGCCCAGATGAAAACAGTTTTGTACAGGATTTCGGATTCAGCGTAGTTTCGGCGGAATTTCAAAAAAGTGCTCTGATACGTTTGTAGATCTCAATTTCCCCTTTCGAATGAACGCTGAACCGCGGTTAGAGCTTCCAAAGTAAATACGAATAAGCATTTCAAATTATTCAGCATTCTCGATGCCTCCTGCAGCCGCTTCTGACCTCTCGCTCGCTCATCGCCTTTGCGAAATTGCTTGCAACGTTGGCATCGTTCTGTGGCGTGTGAATGCCTTGCAGCCGTGTTGCTGGAAAAATTTTCCGTCGTTATTTAGCGAATGCTGAAGGAAATGAGGAGATGCCATGCGCATGCGATTTGAGGGTGTTACCCTCCGAACTTTATCCTTATTTAGTTGGCCGTCTCTGTTTTCGTTTCGGTGCGCCTCTCGCGTTTATTCGATTTTCTCTTGATTTTTTTTCTCGATGTCTGAACGGAATTCATCCGCACAACGAGCTTTTTTTCCTTTGTACTGGTTTATATTCGCGGCAAAGTGACAATTAAATAAAAATTATTCACTCTTACAGATGCTGCGGTACAAACCAGTTGTCAGCTTTTCGACAAATTCTCCAGAAGAAATCCCGGGAATTTCTGAAAGAGAAATTCCGGAATCCGAATTTCTGCTCAAATTGGAAATGATGCCGACTCCAAAGCGCCCGAAAGATCACAAGTACGTGATTGATGCGCTCACCGCCGCCAGCATTGGAGGAACGTATCTGTTTCAGGTATGGTTTATGCTGTAATTTAATATCTCATTCCCCGTTTCAGAGAGACTGGTATGGCCCACATTTGAGGGTGAAAAATTCCGAGCGCTGGACTGTCCTTATGTATGCAGCATGTATGGGCCACTTGGATTTATGCTGCTGGATTCTGAAAAGAGACCCAATGTTACTGAGAGAACGCGATACGTTAGGTAGAACACCGTTGATGCTTGCTTCGGGATGTGGACATGGTCTCATTGTAAGTGTCATTGTCTATTGTAACACTTTTTCATTTATCGAATTTAGGTGCGCTACTTTCTACAATATCCCGCAGGAGTCAATGTACGCGATAGAGCAGGCCGCACTCCTCTTCATTATGCCATCGCTAACAGACAAGAAAGCGTCGCCGATATTCTTCTCGATATGGGCGGCGATCCGAACCTGCACGATAAGGAGGGTTTAACCCCAACCTTGCTCGCTTGCAGTTTGGGTCACGAACGAATGCTTGAAGCACTGATCTTATTTGTGAGTACGATGTAATGTTTTCCTATCAAACTTTGATGTTTCAGGGCGGTGATGTGTTTCGAAGAAACGGAAAAGGGGAAGATGGCGCGCTTCTAGCACAAGAAGCCTATTACGGTTCTGCTTGCACCGAACTTATCGAAAATGTGAGACACACTAATTTAATGACGAGACTTCATTTTCCTGGATTTCAGTACGCATTCCTTCACAGCAAGCAGTATCTCATCAACGACCTGGAATTTCTTTTGCGATTGTTCAAGCTCGGCCATACTGCCAACACCTTTTATAGGTACGGCATAACGATGCAAAATTTCCTCACACTCAACGCAAATTATATCTGCTCAATGGGATTCGACCAGGAAACTACGAACCAACTCTGTGTGGTCATTGAGTATTTCACACCATACGGTGTTAGTCCGTACTCGACTGACCCACAGAAGCAGTACACCATGTTCTTCAAGCATCACGCGATGCGAGTAGAAAGCAAAATCAATGCGGTATGTTTACAAAACGTGTATATATTTAAAAAATTCCATTTTCTTTTTTCAGAGTTACGCTGCTCTCAAACAAAAAGAAGTCGAAGTTATAGCCAAATATATATAAACACGAACTGTTGGATGCTATTCATATTTATATATAAATGAAAGTTCGTGTGATTTTCTATGTAATTTTCAAATAGACGTTGGAATCACTGTACGAGCCGCACTTAGGAGAGTGCTCGTCCTTCGTTTTCGATGAGTGATTTACTCGACCGCAGTTGTGGTTTTCTTTTTGACTTCTGCTGCTCTTTGTGAAACGTTGGCGACGTGCAAACGTTGCGTTTTTACAATGAAGGTTTCTTTATCGGCCTGAACAATACAGAGACGAATGGTCGGTGTGACATATAAGAAAATAGGTACGGTTGCTTTATTGAGTCGAAACAAAGAAATGACCGAGTGCAGCCCGTTCTGTCAATGAATCATGCGCTCTCCGATCACGCTCGAATGCGTGTCTTCCACATTCCAATTCACATCCACAAGACATTTCTTTTCCGCGCTCTTGGTGCGCCCAGCTCTCCTCACGATTTGGACTGCATTCGTCGCACGTCGAATACTGCTCTGACAAACCAACAAAAAGTGAATTTGGAATGGGAAAACAAAAGTCTCTTGACCATTAACGATCTAGTGATCCGGGGCGAGTGCGCAATGCAAAGGTCTCCAAGGATTAGATGACAGTAATTCACTTTGTTTTCCGTTCTAATCCACATTTACTCGTTTGTGGCGCTCAAACAGGTTTACATTTAAAACACGTACAACTATCAGTTTTGTGTTCGTCAACTAATTGCGTCAATCAATCTGTAGTTTATGTTTACGTTTGCTCCTTAGGTTGAAAAGCGTCCTAGATAGGGTCGAGCTAGAAATTTCTGCCAGACGAAATGATTCTGGCCTGACACTAGGCTGATTGAAACGTAAGCTTTAGCCACTCATGGAATGCATACGGTATTCAGTTGAACAAGGAAATTGTTTCTTTGGACTTGAAAATACTGAGGAGAAGCACAGTTTCATCGCTCGAGGAGACTTTACATTAATTGATCCACAGAAGTTTGAAGTTCCGATGGGAAAGGACGCGCGTCAAAGTGACCATCAAGGGAACACGCCTTGATACTCCTAAAACCGTGACACTTTTTGCCCACTGAGTTCATTTTGTTGAATGGGCGATTCGGTGATTTCCGAGACATTCGAGTGCCCGAATGATGATGAGTCACAGAAAAGATCACAAATCATGAGCAAAAAATCAAACAAAGCGATTTTAACCCTTTAAAGGGTCTACAGAGGTCTCGAGTAGTTCATTTGCGGATTTGTCTGCGTCTGGTCCTTTCGGATCCCGGAACCGTCCGTCGGTCGCCAGCGTGTCTAATGTTCTGGCTGACACCCGTGAACCGTTTACCATTCAGCGTTTCCATTCACTTCACTTATTTGCACAACGTTTGCTACTTCTTCTGTGAACCTCGCTCTGCATAAATCTCAATTGTCGGAAACGACTTTCGAAGACGGACACTCGAAAGTATAATATTAATTGCACGTAAAACGATTATTGCGGTTATAATAGGAAACGCTCTTTTCATGGTTCGTTCTTGGGCGCCTCGCAAAAGAGTAATTTCGCATTCAATTGATCTATATTTCAAGATCCTCCTTGCGGTTTGCACTCTTCACCGGGCGTCTCCAGCGCCACCGGAGGGCGCCGACGCCCTCGAATGTCTTTTTTCCGAAGAACATGGAGCCGCTGGCGCTGGTCACCCCGGCTGGGCGCCTGGTTTCCACGATCCCGCTTATGAGACACAGCGGGCCCCACCCATGTCGCAGAATGGGACTACTCGGTCTTCCCATGCTCGACGGTCACTCTGTTGTCCTTTGATCCTTCCGTTCGCTGCCTCAGGGTTGACGCACGGTGACTAATTGACCCCGTCGCGCGGGCGCGCGAGAAAAAGACTTGTCTTTGCCCTGCGACAAGCGCCAAAAAAACCTTCCCTTTCCTGGATTTGAGCCATTGTTTCCCCCGAGCATGCATCCGTCTAGTGGTCCGTTTTCGCGCGATCATTAAGGCTCATGTGTTTGTTCAACATTTATCTGAATTACTGGCTGCGTGTAGATAAGTCTGCGGGCAAGACTTGACCCTCAAACTCTTCGCTTCTTCAACTAGCCCGTCTAATCAGCCGTAGTACTCCCTCGCGATCTGCATACCCTTACCGCAACCTTTATCCTCTCTCTCTCTGTCTCTCTCTGCGTGCGAGTTTAGGGTTCTTCCCGAGAGTGATCTCATCCACCCGATCTTCCGAAGCGTGTGTCTATTTTCACTATATTTACAAATGCTGACATGAGTATTTAGGTCAAATGGCGCGCGTTTCTGCTAAGGTAAAAAGAGACTCGCTCTCGAAAAGGCGTTGGCTCCGTTTTCAACGCCTTCACAACCCCTCTCTTCATTCAAATTTTTGCACGCGCATTTCTTCAGGATTCCTCGAGCGTCTTATCCAAATAACGCCCGACCGTGAGCTTACTCTTAGAGATAAAATCGCCGCCGGCGCGATTTCAATATCACGTTGACCTTTTGCGTTCGTTTTGGAAGAATTTCGACAGTAGCGAGAGCGAACGGTCCCGCTGAGGAGCGGAGGAATCCGTTTAGGTGCGGTTTTTCCCTGCGTTCTCTGGATCCGAATACACAAACATAGAACGCGAATGATCCGTCCTGTAACGGTTTCGGACTGAATTTACTACTTGTTCACTCGTCCTCGAGGGTTTTTTTCCGTTTTATTTCTTGTTTATAGCGAAAACAACTTGTTCGCGAATGCAAAGTCATCCCCGGAACTCCCTCCGTTTTCGGCGCCTTCAATCTTCTCCGTTTCAGCACCGACATGCTCAAACTGCTGCTCTTTTTATTACTTCTGCTGCCGGATGCGATACAAGCAATATCCTACAGATGTGACGACGACAACATCCTAATTGTGCAGAGTTTCGGAAATGACACCATCCGGATGCACTGTCAGAAGCTGGATCTCTGCGGCGCCAAAAGCCTGGTAAGTGTCTGTGGACTTTGTTTCGGTGTTTCCCTATTTTCACGTCTGAATTTCGTCCAACCGATGTCCGACAATGATGATTTTGTAAAAGTGTTTCACTTGGTCAATTCTTGCAAATGCCTTCAAAACGTGTTTAAGCAAGCATTCAATTTCTAAATGCAGGGTCGTTTTTGGTAGAGGAGGAAGGGGTCGCTGGACGTCAGGCTGTATAACTGCCAGGCGATTCATGCGTTTGTCACAAATCACTCGAGCAAATCGTTTATTCTTACTTCATTTCATCTCAAAAACTGATTCCTAACGAGGTCAAGCATCACGCAGTAGTATGATGGACCATCTGTTTTGCTGATCGGCGCTGCTTTTCAGAAATGCAACTACAGCTCCGGCCAGTCGTCCTGCGGAGGCAAGAGCAATTTTGTGGCCCACGTGAACCAGGCGTCACCAACTGCTCCGTAAGTCTATTTATGTGTTTGCTATCGCAAAGGATTGTCCACCTTGCAACAAGTGAATCGACACGTTAGACACATTTCATGTCAAGGTCGTTTTGGATGTTCGTGGTGGCGCCGGTGCGCTCACCTCCGGTGGTTCACACATACCGTGCATAATCCAAAAACCGACAAATTAGTGTTTTTATGAGGCGTTTGCAATGTCACGCTTTTCAGAGTTTCGCACACTTGTTGCGAATACGACCACAGCGTGATCTCGGGACATGATGGGAACGATTGCTTCCTGTACGAGCTGCCCGACGGCACCGCGAAGGCCCATGGCCACCACGCTCAGTTGGCAGACCCCAACCACCCGGCACACCAGTACACGGTTCTCAAGAGTGCCAGCCAGATTCCGGAGCAGTTCTCCGAAGGCTACACTGGCTACCGCTTGCGCCTGTTTCTGCTCAAGAACAAGTCTCCTCCAACGCTTATCGTTAAGGCGATCGAACGCAGAATGTAAGTGAATGCACAAAAAGGATACGCATTTGTGATCGACCTTTGCGCGTTGTTTGAAACTTTACTGGGTCAACTAGGTGCGCGAGGCGAGAGAGAAAAAAACGTCAACGGCGGTTTATTGAATCTTAATTACCGCGAGGGTCTTTATTATCGAGGCCGAAAGAGAACCAATTACGCAATTGAAGAAAAAGTCTTCTTTTAGAGACGGGTATCGTGTCACTATTTGCCGGCCGCGGTGTGGGAAGTTCTCGGGAGACGAAGTGGGATTCGACGAGAGAGGCGCTGCCGCTACTGGAGGTGAAACGATCGAAAAACCGAAACCGAAAAAGGGGGTTGATGGAGGAGACGAATGGACCGCCGCCTCCTGGAGCTCATGGACGTCATCCACCTGGAGCACATGGACAAAATCCTTCCATGGGGTCGACTCAAAACAACGCAATTCAGTTCGCGGAGATCGTGCCCGTTCCGAGCCGGCTGGAAGCAACGCAGCTGGAGTTCCCAGCGTAAATGCCAACGCGCACAACTACACCGGGTCTCCGGTCATCATCAACAACAACAACTATCACAATATCCACAACCACAATACCCATATTCATTATCACGGTCACGAAGGGAAAAACGGTAGCCGCTGTTTTCGCGAGAGTTAACTCATAATGATTTTAAGGAAAACCTGTGACTGATGAATATGAAGGCGACAGTGGGGAGGAAGTCAATAAGCCAGATAGTGAGCACGGAGGAAGCGGAGGAACGAAGAATCGAGCCGGAAATAGTAAAGTCCCCACAAAAAACCTTTTTTAATGAAGTAAATATAGGAAAAGGAAGTGGATCCGGCGGGAGTGGCGCTTCGACGAAACCACGCGGAAATCAGCTTCCGGACGACAACAATTTGCGAGGAAACGGAGCTGGCGACGGAGCTGGCCTTGGCGAACCCTTGGATAAGAAGATTAGAGGAAAGGAGAAGCTGAGTAGCGAAACCTCGAAAAGTGGAGGAGAAGGAGAAAGCAAGGTAATCGACGCGGACGGAAAACCCATCAAGCCGGGGAAGAAGTCGACGGAAAACGGCAATGTCCCCGTGGATGCTGCGGAGGGTGGAAACAGTGATCGCTCGAACGTTGATCAACCCGGAGGTGACAAACATAACAAGAACGCGACTAGAAGCAGAGAAGCCAGCTTCGAAACGCGAAAAAAGCCGACGTCAACAAAAGGGGCCGAAAACGGTGGTGAGGTCGTCGAACCCGACGAGAACGACTTGGACAAGGTAAAATTGCCTCGAATTACAGATGAACTCTTTATTTACAGAACGGATCTTCGAGTAACAATCCGAAGAATAGAACCGGCGGCAGATTCGAAACGCGGTCCGATGAAATCAGTGGCGCTGGTAGTGATCCAACAAAGCACTCTGCCGCATCCCAGAAGGAGCGCCCAGTGGGCAACGATCCAGTCGGCAACGTTAATGTAACAGCTGATTTGGTTCCTACAGAAAAGGTTGGAAAGGAAAATGAAGGTATTTCCTCCAAGGCGGGAATCAACAAGGTAGTCCTGAATTTGGGTTTTATAGACTTGTTCTGTTTTGCTTTAGGAGACATCAAACAGTGAAGCCAGTGCGGCGCAAGCGCCAACCGATCAGGGATCCGTATCAAAGCAAAATTCTGAGAATTCTGTGGCTGCACAAAATGGGGTTCAAAATGGGGAAACATCTGCTACCCCTGCACGGCTTCATGTTTCAAACGACGAATCCACCACTGGTGGAAGTGGTGGTGGTGGTAGTGGTGGTGGTGGTGGCGATGGTAATGCTCCTCCTGCTGCTACTGCTCCTGCTGCTGCTACTGCTGCTCCTCCGAATACCGCGGATTCTGGATCTTCCCTGGCATCGGCATCAGAGCCTAGTGGTTTTTCGGGAAGCTCTTCTGCTGGCAGTGCAGCAGATTCCGCTCAGAGCGCTGGATCGGATTCCGCTCCAGTGCAGCCAAGAACTTATCAGGCAGCAGCAAGCCAAAGTGGACCTGGTGTGGGAGCTGATCCTCCTGCGGCAAATGGCGGTGGCGGCGGAGGAGGAGGAGGTGGTGGCGGAGGAGGAGGCGGCGGCGGTGGAGGAGGTGGCGGAGCTCTGGCCATGCGAAGTTGCTTTAGCGGAGACACGATTGTGAAGACGATAGGCGGAGAAAAGATGATGAGCAACTTGCGAGTCGGCGATATGGTGAGCTCCACGTCCACAAATCTTGCATTCTGTATCTCGTTCAGGTGCTCGTACCTGCTAGTCGCAGCGTGCTAAAATATGAGCGCGTCGAGATGTTCTACCACCGATCTCCGGAAACTGTGATGAAGTTTATTACGATAGAGACGGTCTCTGGCAAGCGTCTCAGTTTGACCGAACTGCACCTGCTGCCGTTCGGAAAGTGCTCAGATCTTCTGAACGAAGAACTGAACATAGAGAACGTGGAAGACGTGATGCGGAAAGCGAGGTAAATGACTGTCTGTGATCTGGCCTAACGCCTCGGAATCTCCAGGTTCGCTTACAAAGCTAAGGAGGGTGATTGTGTGGTAACAATCGATGAATCAAACACCCTCAAGGTGGAGAAGATCAGGAGGACCGGTAGGAAGTACTCCAAGGGCATCTACAGCCCAATGACGGTCGAAGGCGCGCTCATCGCCAACGACGTACTTGCCTCCTGCTTCAGTCAGCTGGAAAGCCACGCCGTGCAGAAGATTGTCTTCGATTTCCTGCTCATCGTGCGCAACACGTTTGGCTATCTGTCCGGTATGGCACATCACGCGGTGCAGGATATTCCTACGTTTATCGACTACGTGCACCAACTCAGCTGGTACATTCTGCCCTTCTCCAAATATTAGCCACACACGAGTGCGGCAAGAAAAAGTACATTCACAACACTGTCGGGTTTCTTTTCGTTCTTTGTTTGTACGCAATCTCGCGCATGCCATATAGTATGAGATTTGAGGTGAGTCAACTTCAATGCTTCCCGATGAACTCGAGTGATGATATTGTAAAATACAAGCTAATTTATTTATTTATTGTTAATCTTAATTTATTGTTGGCTCCTGTAATAAACTAAATGTGTGACAAAATTGAACAGATGTAAAGCTGCAGTCGAAGAGCCCACTGGGGATACGGCTCTCAGTCTACGTCTGTGCTCTGTTTCAGGAGACGTTTGTAATCTTGCATAAATGTTTTTGGCGAATTTCGAAACTTGCTTTTATTAATTGTTAGGCCGTACAATTTGTGTACAAAACTATGCTCACGCCTCGGGCTTCCGTTGTTTGTAGCGACGTCCTTGGCGATACACGGATGCATCGTACGGAGCTGATTTCGCGGGATCTTGCCATCCATGGACCTTAGCAGGCTGATAAGAAGACTGATAAGAAGAGTAGCCGTAAGAGCTCTCCGTAGGAAAGTCGACGTCGGCATTCCCATAAGGGTTAGGTTCAGATGCCGGTTGATGGGCTGGCTGATGAGGGATTCGATGATCAGAATGGACGTTGGGGTGGTGGCTAGGTTGATAGGCTGGCTTGTGAGCAGCATGGTTAGGCGGCTGTCGACCAACGGGTTGCATGTGATGGGACGCCGGGGGCAGAAACGCAGGAGGTCCATTGTGATGGGGTGACTTCTTGCCGAGTTTTTCCTGGTGCGTAGGATGAGACTGCTGATGAGGTGATGGCTGTGAATGGTGCTGGCTCTGATGCTCCTTGTCCCTCTGGTCATGGTTCTCGCAGTGAGTACAGCTTCCTGAACTTTGAATTACAACACATCACTCTAGCTTAGTCGCACCTTTAGGACCTGGACCTCCGACTGGGCCTGGAGGACCAGGCAGTCCGCTTTGTCCATCCACACCGCGTTCTCCCTGCAGGCCCTTGACCCCTCGGTATCCTTCTAAGCCGGGTGCCCCATCTGCGCCAGGTCCACCTGCTCGACCTCGTGGTCCCATCTTGCCTGGAGGCCCAGGAGGTCCAGGAGGAGCTCCATTGAGCGTTCGCCCTGGATCACCAGTGGGGCCGTCGCGACCATGTTCTCCAGGGAATCCGCGAGGCCCTTCTGGACCAGGAGGACCTTTTCGGCCATTGTTTCCAGGGATCCCAGCGGCTCCAGCCGTTCCTGGGTTTCCGCGTGGTCCCTTGGCCCCGGGCAGTCCAGGTGGGCCGACGGGAGCTGGAGGACATTTTTGGCAAGAGTTGTCGGGCCGTGACTGCGGATAAACATATTTTCCAGGGCGCCCAGGTCTTCCGTTTGGCCCAGCGATACCGTCCTTTCCATCTTGTCCAGGGGTTCCCTTGGGACCAGAAGGTCCGGGAGGCCCTTGTTGACAGCTGCAGCCTTAAACGAGCATTATCGGTTTTTTAGTTTTTCAAACATAAAAGCACTTACACGCACCACTGTGCCTTGTGGCACCGGTACCGTAACCCACTGCTTCCTGTCGGCCGTACTGGCGCTTGTTTCTAATTCCAAGATGGGAAATCTGCCTCCAGTGGTTATTAGTCTCAAGCTAAAATTAATGTTTTTTGTTGAAGACTTAACAAAATACGTACGTGACATTCATGGATCTGATGTAACATAACGGAATTCGCCTTCTGGATTTTTTCTAGAGTCCATGGCAGTACAATCACAGTACAGAGAAGTGTTGCAAGGGAGAAAATAGTTGAGCAGACGGTGACCGTGCGGGCGGTCAGCATCGCGCCGGACTGGGTAGACGACACTGACCATAACTTTGAGACGGTTAAGGTCACGACTAAGGATGTGACCTAATAATTCTTCGTTTATCTTATACCCGGGCAGCTCAGAAACACAAATTGTACACATTCTATTGCTCGGTCATTTACAGGCCGCAAACTTAAATGCAACACATGATATAATGACTTTACCGCGTATCAGTTCAACCAGTGTACAAAATAAACCAGTAACAAGTTCTATCGTTCTAGTTCGGCTCGCGACTTTCCTCGCTGCTTTGGCATCTTCTTGTTGGTGGAGTCTTCCAACTCCTTCGATTTGTAATAGTGCGGAGCTGCGTCCAGAAGCCAGGCACTTTCGATTTCGGTAATTTCACGCATAAATTCCTTGGAGGTAAATACCAGCTCGTGGTAAAGGACCCAACGCGGTGTCTCCTCGAACAAACAAGAATTCGGGTGAATTTGAACGGTGTGCTTATGCTTCACTGTTTTGTAATGTCCCGAATTATCCAGTCTTGAGCAGTTATAGAAGTAGCCTGCAGTGATTGCTTTTCGAATCGCAACCTTATCAGATGAGCTCGTCTAAATGATTCAATCAACTAGAATGTTTTTGCTTTTGCAACATACCAATTCGATTTCAACGCGATCAAGAAGTCCTTCCAGCTGTTCTCGAACATCACGCGCTCGCTTCATTGTCCGATGTTGTACAAAGTTCTCATTGCACCTAAACACAAATGGTAAATTCGAAAATGGACAATTAAACAGACCACTGCATACTGTAATTCGTTTCCTTCCACCGATTGAAAACATTCAGCAGTGTGAAGTGATCTCCAGCCGGATCCCAAAATCCTTTACGGGCCGTATCAGCGTGTATGACCATAGCCTTAGGGCGATAGAAAATGGCAGCGTTGACCGACAACATGGCAGCGATTGTGATAATCTCTTCAGAGCATTTGTACCTGCATCAAAGCCATTAAGTTTGATGTTATTCAGGACTCAACTTACTGTTCCGACGCGATAATCATTTTAGACATTAAAGGATCGCATGGAAACTCAGCCATTCTTCTCCCCAGTTTCGTTAGCTGGCCACGGTGATTGAGGGCTCCGAGGCCGTATAGCTGTTCAAGTGCTATGACAAGCGATTCTTGTGCCGGCGGATCCAAAAAGTCAAATCTAACCAAATCATCTATTCCCAAGCTTTTCAGCATGAGGACAACGTTGCCCAAGTTGGTTCTTTGAATCTGTAATTATAAATAAAAATGAACACGCAAAGAACGCTTCAATTTTCAAACCTCAGGAACGGGCTGCTCTTCCAGTTCATTCTTGTACGCCCAGCTCGTATATAAACGGAAGCATTTTCCGGGTCCAGTACGACCAGCACGACCAGCTCTCTGGTTGGCAGCGGCTTTCGAGATCGTAACAACCTGCAAATGTTCGACACCACTGCGAGCGTCGAAAGAATTCTGCTTGACAAATCCAGGATCAATGACATAACAAATTCCATCGATAGTAACTGACGTCTCGGCAATATTTGTGGCAAGAACGACCTAAACATTTCAATAAAATCCATCTATATCTAAACGGTTCGCACTTTTCGAGCGTTCGGCGGAGTTGGTTCGAAGATCTTTGTTTGCATATCAGATGGCAAATTGGCGTAAATCGGCAGAATTATAAGCTCCTTGAGACGAGCACCAAGTGCCTTTGCACGTTCTGTTAAAGCTTCCTAAAATATGAATTAGAAAATCGAAGCTGAGTGAAACACGGACCTGGACACTTTCAATTTCTTCTTGGCCGGTCAAAAAAACAAGAATATCACCCGGTAAAGGTTGCGTCAGATGGATCTGAAGCACTGAAACAACAGCGGCATCAAGGTAATCAGCTTCTGGTGCTTTAGTGTAAAAGATGTCGACAGGAAAGCGGCGACCAGGAATACGGAAAATGGGAGCATCGTCAAAAAATGCAGAAAATTTTTCTGCATCAAGGGTTGCAGATGAAATCAACAGCTTGAGGTCGGGCCGAAAACGAGCGATATCTTTCACGAGTCCAAACAATACATCTGTGTGCAGCGTCCGTTCGTGGGCTTCGTCAATCATCATCACACTGAAACAAACTTATCACTTGCATAATTCGTTAGACTTACCTGTACGAAGCGAGATCTGGTTCGTTCAAGAACTCACGCAGAAGCATACCGTCGGTCATGTACTTGATTTTTGTCCTTTCGGAAGTGCAGTCTTCGAAACGGATAGAATATCCTACCTGTAAAATCCGTCATTTTCATGAGCGTAGATAACATCGAAATTACCTCTCCACCCAACTTGACATTAACTTCATCAGCTACACGGGATGCAACACTCATTGCTGCAACACGACGTGGTTGTGTGCAACCTACCATTTTGTTGTCATCACAGTATCCCTAAAAAAGATCTTGTGAACACTGGAAGAAAGTGACAAAACACTCACTGCTTCATAAAGGTACTGTGGCAGCTGTGTGGTTTTTCCGGATCCAGTCTCTCCCTCGATGATCAGTACCTGGTACTCCTTCACCGCGTCTAGGAAGCTCTCCCGAAACCCATACACGGGCAAAGACTTGCGAGTCTCTTGAATTGACATCTTTTTCTTTTGAGCGGGACTTATCTCAGGCTGCATTTCTTCAGAGGTTCCAGGAATCTGCATGGCTTGAACAAAGTCGATTTCTTCGTCAAAAAGGCATTCATATCGTTCTTTGTCCTTTCCGGCATCTTTGGCACCAACTTTGAAAACACCGGCATGCTGTTGTTCGCTCTCCCAACGAGCGCCATCACCTCCAGGAAGATCGTCGACTTCTTCAATGTATTCATTTGGCACAGTCTTTGTGCCATCGGGAACGTGATATCTGATCATGATTAGTTAAGAAACTAAATACATAGGCAAATAACGATTACCGTTGCACCTTAAAGTCATCGCCGGCTTGATCATATTTCTTGGCGTACCTCAGGATTTCTTTTCTGTACTTCATATCATTGACCTCGCGTTCCGTTAAGCTGCAAAATAGGCGATAACACCACAGTGTCAGATTTCAAAACTCACTGTTCCTTGGAGAAAACCTCTTCATCATCCATAACCTGGTACTCCAGTTCAACGATCTTATCATCCTTGCGCTTCTTCAAATACTCTTTTCTGGACTGCTCACGAAGCTGCTTGATGACTGCGGTCTGATCTCCACCCGACTGCTCCACAAGGTTCAGACGCTTAGCTGCTTCTTCGGCCGCCTTCAAATCGCTCTTTGAAGCGATTTTGCGTGTGGAATCTTTGTCACGTTGACGAATCCTTGCGGCCAACTCGTCACGCTCAGCAATATCGCGATCCAGGCTGTCTTCGACATCTTCTATGTCGCTGAGAACTTCCTTCTTGGACTTTTTCACAGGTTGCGTCGGTTCGGGCTCTTCATCGCTGCTGCTCTCCTGCCGCTTACGGATGTTGCGGTTCCGTTTATCCGACATTTCCTCTGAAATTCAGCAGTGGACTAACGATTTTGTAATTGTCAAAAATGGCGGAAAATGGCTCGAAGTGATGGTTCCGACAGAATAAAAAGGCAAATAACAAAACTTGTAGATGAAGGTTGAGATGAATGATATGATATGGTCATAACCAACTGAATTCCTCAAAAGAAACAAACGCACACAATAACAACACTGAATAGGAAAAAGATGGTCGAACTCTTTAAAACTGCATAAACGTATCAAGGCAAGCATCCAGTGTTCAAACCCGGTTAGCCAGAAGAGCTCGCTCGAAAGCCATTCAGAAGTGTTCACATGTTAGTTGAATAGTTCCAGACCCGCTTCTTCCGGCCAAAGCAGAGTTCCAAAAACGCGGATTTGCAGCAAAAAGATTCTAGCCGTAATTTTCGAAAAATTTTTCATGCGACTTGGCTATCTGATCAGGGTGATCCTGCCGGGACCCCACAGAGATGCAGTGGTTGTGAAGTCAGTACCACAAGAACAACTGACGAAGTTGGAGAACAAACTGACGGATAAAAAACTTTGATACGAAAAGGGAAGCGGAAAGGCAAAATCTAACTATTATTTCCACATATGTGTTATACAGGTGCGAAATGTGATGTCCATCGTACATGTTACACTTTTTGGCATTGACATTGTTCCCTTTTTGAAATCCGAAGCTCTAATATTTAAAGTGAATTTGGATACCAGAGTATAAATGGGAATCCCTATAAGCGGTGTCAATCCCTCCGTAGCATGCATCCTTTTGTGCCCCCTTCACTTTGCTCTCCTTCATGCGGTGCTAGTAACGGTCACTCCAAAGGGGAGAAAACTCGAGAGTCTCCAGTCGAGACTCAAAGCCTAGACTCAGAGTAAGCACTACTAAAACGTTGATTCGTTTTCTAATCATTCTATTATTGATTTACTGCAGATGGGTGAATGATGCTCCAGAGGAGAGTCTGCAAAGGCCTCTTCAAAACGTCAGGACTGTGTTTTCGGACTTTCTGCCTCGTGAATAAAGTAAATTTGAATCGAACACAAATCATGTTTGTCAACTTGTGTGGAACAAATGTTCGTAGACGGCGGGTGTCCCCCAGCGGACCGCGTGGTCGCTGGTCAAAGAAGTCCCGCCCTTGGCGTTTGTCCGAAACGATACTGTGAAGAAGAGAATTACTTCGTGCTCAGGGATTAAACTGCTCGTCACTCAATTTGACAATGTGGATTCCGTCATTATTTCTCCTCATTCCGCTCTTACATGCCCAGTCCAATAATATCACCCCGCTTCGATACGATCTCCAGATTCAGTTGCCGACCACTGCACGGCGCGACACTCTTATTCCGGCATTCCTCGGGTATGCTCAAATAGACTTTCTGGTTACGAAGTCGATGCATTCGAAGAGTTTCACTGACTCGGAAATGACGCCCTTCAAAACTTGGAATCCATTTGGTTTCTTCAACAAGCCAGTAATTCATTCCGGTCTCAAATTTGTCTTTCATTGGAACCTTGCAGACTCGCCAACAAGGAGTCATTCTCACGTTTGACGCGATCAATTTGACGCATTTTGAGAATGTCACTCTGGAATATGAGGCTCGCAAGATAAACATTGTCACCGTCCAGATTTTGAAGGACAAAGTCGCGTTTGTGACGTCGGAGAGTGTGATTCAACCGGGCCGGTACTCGCTGAAGGTGGAACGCTACTCTGGAGTGATCACCTATGATCAAGGGATATTTTACAGGTGAGCGATTCATGTGCGTTCTAAAAGTCGACGGAAGTACTCTACTCCCCGCAGCGACTACCTCTGTTAACGCTGTTTGTTCAGAGCAAAAAATAGTGTCTGTTATGCAAGAGCTTAACCAACATAGTAGAAAAGACGCCGTGCTGTCGACAGATTCAATTTTTATTTACTCACCTTTCTTTTGCACAGTATTTCGACCACAAGTGATTTTCTGCTTTTTCAGGGAGGCAGGTGAGAACCCCGTTCTCGCCACTCAGCTGTTCCCCCAGCAGGCCCGGGCGGTGTTCCCTTGCATCGATGACATCAGCGCGAAGGCCACCTTCAAACTCTCCCTTATCCATCCTCATCATACCATCGCCATTTCGTCCACAATCCCTCAGGAAACGCCAAGCAGCCTAAATGCAAACTGGAAGATCACCAAGTTCGTCCAAACTGATGCCATCGCTCCGCACTCGCTCGCCTTCGCCATTCTTCCCAACGAGTTCGCGCAGGTGAGTAAATCTCTTGTTAACCTCGCCGCTGATGAGTTATTATTGCACTTTGCAAAAATCGACTCATTTTTGTTTGTTTTGGAGATTATGCGAGAGTATTTGTCTAATACGTCTGTCCCTCATTGTTTGGGTCCTCTCTTCAGAAAACGCACAAAAACTCGTCCATCCATCAAATCTCGCTGAAGCGCGATATCGAGATATCGCGAAATGAGAATCCAAGAGCGCTCCTCAAAAAAGTTTCGGAAACATGAAAGCAACATCTCGCTTCGCGGTTTGGAACAAAATGCAAAAACATTGAAAAGAGCGTAAAACAAATCACCGTAACTTCACTTGCAACATCTAACTTGCCTTTTCAGATCACAACGGGGTCCAAACTGCCGATCAACATCTTCTCAAACCGCCATACCGTCACCGGGCCAATGTCCTTTGAATTGGCCAGTCTGACCGAACACATCTACCGCGAAATCACGTCCGTTTTGGCCAACGAGCTCCCGCTCGCACAGTTGAACATTTTGATCATGAGTGACGTGAAGCTATCGCGCTCATTCGGATTATTCACTCTAGACTACGAAAGTCTGGAAAGGAGCGATACGACGAACCGAATCTACATCTTAACAAAAGCGATTGTGCAGCAGTGGTTTGGTGGAGTGATGAGTGTCCCGAGTTGGCCGGGATTCTGCATCCAGGTGCCTACTATTCGAGACTCAGTGCCATTGATTACCACATTTTAGGATGACATCGCGGAGTATATTTCCGCAAAAGTCCTGAAGAAACTCGTGGACTCTGAGGCCTACGAATACCACCGCCTAGTTTCTTACCTAAAGATACAGCTGGCGGAAACCTTTTTCGCTCCAGGCGAAACTTCAGTTCTGTCAGAGCGCACTGTGTTTGAGGTACACAATATGAAAGAAAGTATTGACGCTAAAACAGTGTTGCAGGTTGAATCGCACTGTGGACTGAAGGGAGCTATGGTGCTTGAATCCGTCGAATCGGTTGTAGGTGAAAAAGCTCTTTTTGACGCGTTGCGGAGTTTACTGGCCACGTTCAAACACCGAGCGTTCACTTTTTCCGATTTCGCTAAAAGTTTCAAGAGAGTAAATGTAGAGGGGAATGTCAGTCTGGAAAAGGTTAGTTTTTACCTTGACGGCCATTTATACGTCGTTTATAAACATTATCACTATTTCAAGACGCAAGTTTGCAGGTGCTGGACTTCTGGGAACAGAATGGAGGACAGCCGCTTCTTTTTGTTTCTAAGAATCAAAGCAAAATTAGTCTCCGCCAGATGAATGCTGGAAGACAGGCAAAGACTGCGTCCGGAGCGTGGACAAGCATGCCGCTGTGGCCTCTGAAAATGGAACTGCACAATGTCCCATTACCCTTCCAGTTCATGATCAGCCAAGGTAAAACTGTAGCAAATGTTCCACCTTTTCACATGTTCACTATGCTTTACAGCCCTGGACATGGCTCCCATCTTATCGCCTCTACCGTTTGTTAACCTTGGATATCAACATCATTACCGTGTGAATTATGAAGCCAGTCTGTGGGAAGCCATTTTGCGGAATATGTCGACAACTGACCTAAACCAATTTACGCCTAGGATGAAGTCGCAACTCATTGGAGATTTTTGTTACTTTCAATCTCTGAGCAAGTTCACATACTGTAGTTTTGGTGTAAGCGGAAGAAGTTTTCAGATCTAATTGAAAAGACGAAAGCAGAAGATCTCCGGCAAGGCTTCCTTCAGTTAATGCGCACTCACGTGGACAAGTTTCCCCTTTGCGAGTTTTTCACGTTTTGGTGTGTTGGTGGACACCAGAAACGCATAAACTTGAAGGCGGAACGAAAAGCTCTCATGGAGGATCATCTGGAGAAGACTTTTGCCTCTATGACCAATCGAAAGGAGTTCGGATGTGGGGCGAATTTGCGGCCAACACAAGCGGCAAGCAAACTGTGTAATCTGGCCTTTGGGGTCGATTGTATGTGAATAAGATAATTTATATTATTAATAAATAACTGATTTGCGTTAGCCATGAAGTTGACGGAAACGGCGAGAGATGCGCAGAGGGTCTGGTGGAGAACGGCCGGAACTTGTTTTCGACGGCGAGCGCGGCATTTATCAGGAAGAATGTGTTCACTCCTTTTTTGTTAAGCAGTGCCACTGTAAATTTGGAATTTTTCAGAAAGTTTATTACCTCCTCTCGCTGCAATAATTTATCCAGAAACCACTTTTTAAACCTTCAGGTGACAAAAACAAAACAGCCAAGTGACAGTTAAATCAAGCGTTTGCCTGTCCGTCATCCGCCGCCGGTAATTGACTTCCGTTCGCCGCTTCATCCCAACCTGTCCCTACAATAACTGGATTAATAGCCACGCCACTGGCGACCGGATTCAGGTTCGTTGCAATTAGGGAACTAGCGGCCGCTTTGAAACAGAAATATTTCTTTACGGACCGAAATGCTGCTGCTCTGCGGTCTGGGCCTCCGATCTCTCATCGTCCTCGGAACTTTAGCTTGGAACTTTGACGGATGTCTCTCGGCGAAGCGTCCACAACTGGCCGAACTCTATTCTTATGTGAACACTCATAGCGGTGAGCAAGTGAAAAGCGGCGGGTACTGCAATGTCAACTTTCAGGTCCGTTCCGGGATCACTACGCGACGACATGGACCCCAGCGACGCATCCGGAAGCTTTAAGTGGTTATTCGCTCTTGGACACTTTTGGCCTTATAGGAGTTGAGCAGTCAGAAACTGAAGAAGATGGCAGAGAAGTCGAAGAGTGTTCCTGTCTACAGGAGATCGTGCAGCTCTTCGACCAGCAAGTTGGATTGGGTGCGACGCCTCAGAACCCCGGACTTTTCGGGCGGCTGGACCACAAGTTCGCGAAAGCTGGCAACGAAGTCAACATGCTGTTCCAGAAGTACGAACGGACCGGAGAGAAGCTGTATTGCGCAGCAAACATGGGCGAATGTGGCGCCACGGTGCCGTTGCACCAGTGGTTTGTAGCTGCTGAAGTTGGTAAGCTATTTTAGATAAGGATTCTAGCTGTGCTTCGCTCAAAATCCCACAGGGTGCAATACTTGCATGAGCCTTTCTAGGGGCTTCATGCTAAAATATAGCCGCGAAAAAATTCATTATGTATTTTTTACATGACAGACCTCGATTTTGAAAGAATTGAGTGTGATCCTGCCCAGTTCCGGTTTTTTTTGAACCAAGGAAAAAGATCGTGCGTGAGAGTACTGTCATCGCTATTAAGTATTGCATTATCAAACACGATTTTCTTTCTGACTGCAACCGAACAGCCCAAATTCGTTTAACGCCAAAAGCGCCGGGAACAGCCGGGTCGGTTTTCGGTCGCAAACATCCAACGGTATTTCACAGAAGACGAAGAAGTCTTGTGATGAATTACTAACATGGTTTTGTGATTATATTTTTTCAGACACCCTCTACACAACCCGCGACGTAAATGACGCGGCCGTGGCCAATATGAGTCCGCAAGGTGTGCTCTGCTACATTTGGCCACGCGAACTGCGGGATGAAGACTGCGCTCACCAGGCGGCCACCCACCAACACCAGATCGACTCAGGAATCGTCGGCTACGGCTTCAACACGGAAATAACTGAAGAAACCAATAATGTCAAAAGTAAGAAATGTTTCCGGTGCTTTTTTGAACAATTGTGATTTGCCAGACTGTGATCTGGCCAAACTGACGACGGACCACGGCCAGTGGGCGACCACGAGGCCCGATGTGACGCCGGGGACGGTGGCTGTTCTAAACTGCGACTCCGGATTTGTCGCCTCGCAGACGCCGACCATCGCGGTGTGCCAGCGAAGCGGAGACTGGATGCCCCCGAGCGGCACGTGCCGTATGGCAGGTAAGGGTTTGCTTTGCATAAATTTTGAAGTGGATTGTATGGTTTTTAGGATGCGAAGGACCGAAAAACTGGAAGTCGGAATACGGGGATATCTCATTCAGCATGGAGGCTCTTCGCAACCCCACCGACGATTCGGATCTCAACATTTATCCCATTGGTAGGTGTAGCGCGATCGGGATAAGTGCTCACGACCCATTTCAGGAACAACCGCAATGCTCGTGTGTGACAAGACTTCCGATGTGATCGAACGAGAAGCTGATATCGTCTATTGTTCAGAGAACGGATGGGCGCCGCGAATGCTCGGGCGATGTTACAAAGGTTGATTTCTGATCTCAGACAAAATTGCGGGATGTGACCCGACTGGCGAGACATTTCGGAGCCGGACGCCGGTCACAGCGGAACTATTTTGACTTCCTTAACGTTCGTTGCACACATTGAACTGTTCGCTTTGGGATCAGTTCGGGCGAAGGATTTGAGAGAAGGAGTGAAGAGATTTGAAGCGCTGAAAGGAAGTAAAAAAATCGATTTGTTTTGCCCACAAGTTGCGACTTTTTTCGAAAAACGCAAGAGAAAACTTTGCCTTTTAAAAAACTTTGCTTTTTTCATCGTCTTTACGACGCATTGTAGTGTGTCCCGAGTTCAACATCTCTCGTGGCCAAGTCGAATATTCCAACTCAGACGGAATCGGACGGTTGACGAAATCCAACGGCACGGTCGCAACTCTAATATGCGGTCCAGGAACGAAGCTTGACGGTTCTGGAACTGCCGTTTGCAATGATGGTGCCTGGGACAATTTGGAATTAGGAAAATGCGACCCCGTCGGTAAGTCTTGTGTGTTTTTTTCAAAATTTTATTGGACGCTTTTAGGGTGCCCTCCTCTATCTTCCATCGACAACGGAGTCATCGAATATGCCACTGGAACGGGTCACTTAGTGGAAAACTCCCTGAGAAGTTACGATTCCGGATTCCGAGCTCACCTGGTCTGCAAAAACGGTACCCGGGTCAAGGGTGGCCATGAAGCCGTGTGCCAATGTAACGAAGAATGGAAGCCTGACTTGGGCAAATGCGCATGACAGCCATCTAAACCTTTTTTGATTGGTCCCGTTTTCAAAAGTGTTTTCCTAGTCCGCGGATAAATGTTCCACTGCCTGTTTCGTTAGTAAAACTGCAGCGAAACAATTGTATACACTCGGTAACTGTTGGTCATCTGGTTCCACTCGTAGATTAAGGTGTTCCCAGGAGTTACTGTAGGGTCACGGATCATGTCCATTTATTACAATAGATCATCGTACTATAACAGGCGTAGAAGAATCTGGAGTACAGCGAAATCGGCCTCTTATTTACAACAATGATTTCGGCTGTACAGTACGCAATGAACGGCAGTAAAGAGGAAGAAAGTGAAGAAGGCACATCAGTGATCACAAAGTGTCTCTCAGAAATACAGAACGTAGAGAAGGTAACCGGGAGTACCATGGTTTGAGAGGGATGACACAAATAGGCATTAGATAAATACTCTCGAATGGAAAAATAAAGGAATATTAAGTACATGGGTTCATCTCCTAACTGCTGTTTTGTGGCAGCTCGTTACAGGATTCCGCGGAATCATCCAACGAGTCACTCGACGAGTTCTTTTCTATCCCTGAACGGAGCTGGTAAGAGGTTGGCGGAATACGATCGGAAAACCCACCTGCAGGTCTCCTGATGGAGATCATCGTGCCGGAGACGAGGGCTATCTCGCTTTCTGTCTTGTTCTGGTCACTTTTCTCCTTGTTGAGCGGAGGAGGCGCCGGGAGAGTCTTTCCGCCGTTCACCGGCTTTAACTCGCACGGCGGGCCAATCAGAGAAAGCAGGACGGGGAGGAAGGCAAGACCGTTAATCAGACCAAGCAGAATAAGAACCGACATCACCAAGAAGAAGTAGGTGATGACAAACTCGAATTCTGAGAAAGCGAGCATGACGATTCCAAGGAGCGTCGAGAGGCCTCCGTGCACAACTGGAGTGAACATATGACTCATACAAGAAGCCATTCGTTCGTCTCGAGTGCCAAGAGAAGTCAGGAAAGCGAGCACTACGTGAGCTGTAAACTCCACGCCGATTCCGACAGCTGTGATAAGGGTCACAGCGGACACTGGGTTCAGTTTTACGCCGAACAATCCCATAAATCCAGCGAGTTCGATAGTCATTGAAACGACCACCACCATGATCATCGCTGCGGCCCAAGGGTTGAAGATGATGCAGGAGACGACCAAGAAGACAGACCCTGCGATGATGCAGATAGCTACGAACAGATTCCAGGTGAGGTGCAAGTATTGTTCCCAGAATGTGAACGCGATTCCGTAAGGATAGTTCGGAAGACCCTCGGCTTCGAAATGTTCACATGTCTCCCGAATCTCTCTAATCATATCGACGATCACGGGTGTGTTGACCAAATCCGTCAGATAGAATGGAATCTGACTGTAGGCTAATTCCGGAGACGGGGGAACCAACTTCTCTTCCTTAAGAACACTTATCAGCCTACTATAAGTCTAAAAGGACATACCTTAGTGTAAACCCATCCATGTGGACTGGGGTAAAGAGCAGCCTGAGAGACGTAGTACATCATGTTGTCCACGTTGTACCAACCAGTCAAGTAGTTGTAGAACCCTTCCTGGTTAATCATTCCGGAGTCATCAATCAAGCGAACTTGTCCGATCTACAATATCCAGTAAAAACTCAATAACGGCATAAAATGAACATACTCTCGACGAGCAGTTGTAGTTGTTTCCGTAGGAACATAGCAGCCTTCTGGCGATCCCGGCTTCGTCCTTCAGTTTGACTCCCTTTTTGATTTCTCCGGTGACGTTGTTGATCAGACCTTGCGCGAGAGCCTCGTCCAGGTGAGTCTGCAGTGACTTGAGCCACAGTCGCATAAGCGACAGCCAGTAGTGCTCGCTCGGCTTGTTGTCTACCTTCACCACAAATCGAGATTTCGCTGCAACAATGAATTATATATGTGTGCTACAATCCAGCCAATACCAATAGCTTGACGATACTCCTCGATCTTCATCTGTTGTTTGGGGTAATCCACATCGAGACCCTTCAGTACAGCAGACATCGGGTAAAAGCTGAAATACTGTTCTCGGGCTTTCAGGAACGCTGACGGCGCAGTTCCTTCTGGCAAAACATCGGAGAGTTCCAGACCTAACGTGGACTCGTGCAAACCGTAGCAACCAAACAAGAACAAAGCCGAGCAGAACAGGAGAACCATAATCTGCAAAGGAGTTATTGTAGGGGGCCCACGCTATTCAAGTGTGTAAATACCTTTGTGGACGGCATTTGAAGAAATGGAATGTAATACATGTTGACGAATCCATCCAATGTGTACCAGCGGAGTTCTTCTTCCGGCTCAGGAGCACCAAAGTCGACAGGTGGCGGAGGTCCAGGGTAGTCAATGCTGGGTAGGCCGGTAGAACGAATTCCGGCCTTGACTACTCCGCTCTCGCGAAGGCTTTCTTCCTGCACCTGTTTCAACTTCTTTTCGTCGGCATCTTCGTCTCCGCAAGTCGGGAAACAACACATCATGTCACGAACTCCCGATTTCCTTCGCCTCAAGTCGAGAGCGATGAAAGCTGGGTAAATGAGCATGATTCCAAAGAGATTGAAGGCGAGGAGAATCGCAGATTGTGAACAGAACGACCGAAGAGCGGGAATCGGGAGCACAGTTCCAGAGACAAACGCCAAAATGTTGTTGATAGATGTGATCAAAATGGACATTCCAGTTTCCTTCATCAGCACTCCGAGTTCTTCGTCTTTGGTAACATGGAGCACTTCTCCGTACGTGTGGAGGAAGAGGAACATGTCGTCGACACCCAAACCCAGAGTCAAAAATGGAACAATCTGAAAATTCCATGAGAGTTGTGTACCTTGGATTAGTGCTTACCTGGGTGGTCGCAGCGTTGAAATTGATTCCGAAGAAGGTAGAAAGTCCTAAACCGGCAATGGAAGAGTATGTTACGAGGAAGACCCCGATGAACGAAAGACCACAAGTAGACGTGGAGGCGAACCACCATCCGTCCCACTCAAGCTGGGACCATCCGGCGTAGAGAACCTGAAAGTCATAAAAACATTTACTATTAGAATTAAAGGATGCGTACCATCAGGAAGTATCCCATAATGATTACGAAGAACTTGAACTGACTGAACTCTTCTAACATGTCAGAAATCGACGTTCCAGCCAGTGGGTGCACAACGCGGGCTTTGTCAGGTCTCTGGTTCCAGGGATGGTCGTAGAGGCGCTTTGTGAAGTTTCGTTGCCAGGCAGATACAATTTCATTTGCCTTTCCGATACTCCACGTTTTTGAGTTCAAGTTCGGTTTGATGTCGGGCTTTCCACCTTGGAACCGATAATAGACATCGGAACCTCCGGCCACCAGGAAAACACTTTGGAATGCTTCTGCGCTGACCACTCGCTGGTTCTGACGACCGATCCCACCGATGATCAAATCTTCCGGCCACTTCATAATATTTTTTGCGAATCCTTTGCAGCCACCAGTCATGATCTCTCCGTAGTTTGGATATTTCGGCATTTCGTCTTGGGTCAGAAATTCTCCCCAGCGCTCGGGATAAGTTCTCATCCAGCGAAGCATGCTGTTTCCGTAGATTTCGCATTCGGCTGCAATGGGATCGGGCATCTTCTTGCTTTGAGTGGGAGGCGTGGTGTAATCCTTGTCGTCCTCGTAAGAATAGTAATCTTCGTCCTTTGACGGCTTCTTGTCGCCAGACGTGCCGTTGGACGCTCCAGAAAGTGCCGCTTCGCGCTTCTTGCGACGCCCGAGCAAATCGACGATGAAGTTCCCGGCGTCCGAATCGGCTTTCGGGTCTTCCGCGATGGGATGCTCAGCGTCCAGATGCACCTGCTCCGATGGCGAGCGAGCCATGTTCCAAGCTCGGAACTTGCGATAAGTGCCGCATTTGTCAAATCCGTTTGGCGCCATTCGTGGGCACTCGGGGTCAAGTGGGTCGATACAGTATCGATCAAGGTACGCAGCGCCGATTCCAGCCTAAAAGTCGAGTAAATTTACAATACGCCGTTCGTTCTCGCATACCCGACTGAAAAAGTCATCGATGGTGCCCAAATCGAAAAGAACTCCAACATCCTTGACCACGTCGGTGGGATTGAGATTCTTCCAAGTGATGTTACCTTTAGGAAGTGAACTTATAAGGCCAGAAATATCGGCTCTGAAAACATCCCAATGATTATCAGAATACCGCGTCGCACAAACCCCAAATTAAGTGGCGGATATGGTCCCAAAGGCTTCGATCCTTCCCAGAAACAGTCAATGGGAGTGATCCAGATACAAGGGATGATCTTATCCAGCAGTGTGGACATGATACCGGCCAAAGGACCTTCGCCGAACTTGGGACTTGGAGGCTTGAAGCAGATGTCCGAAAGAGTCCAATTTCTGAAATTCACGTGTAAAACACTCGCCCATCGAAATCAAATTCACGTACTCTCCATGCATTTCCACCTTGTACTGAGCGATTTCCTTCATGATCTCCACGTGCTTCAGAAGTCCGTCTGTGGTCAGGATGTTTTGGCCTTTAATTTCAGGTGTTTGGATGACGACTTGGAAACCTCCGCCGAGACCAGCGCTGCGCGGAATCTCAGGAGCTCGTTTCGTTATTCTGTGGATTTCGTCCATCGTCCGTTCAAATTCGCCAAACGGCGCTTCTCGCTTTCCCCTGGAGCTTCCTTCAAGCACATTCGCCCGAACCCGATCAGCAAAGGTTAACTCGTCATTGAGTCGCCCATCCTCTGAAAAACACTGAACTGTAACCTTGTCATTCGCGAAAGAAACTTACGAGATACCCATAATTTGACTATGTCCGTTTCAATAACGGCATCTTTGAGACCAATGGAGCAGATCAAGAAAAAAGATAGCCCGAACAAGAGGGTCTTGTAGGGGTTCAACTGGATAAAGCTACCCAGAATGAAGAGCATCGTTTGGAAGAAAGTACGAGCGTACAGAGCAATTCGGTTTCCTTTCGCCATGCCCTAAACAAACTATAGTTCAACGAAAAAAAAAACGCTGTCAACATACCCTGTTCATCTGCTGCAAGCACAGATCGGCGTCGCACCAGGTTGGATGTTTCTGAAAGTCCTCACGCCATTTCGCCGAGTAGTTGCCGGAATCCGATCTGCCGACGAGAACACGGTCCAAGAACTAAAATAAGGAAAATTACGGTTCGTCCGTCGAAGTTTGATCTCAGCAGCATTATTTTCCTTCCCATCTATAAAATGTACTGCTATCACTCAGTTAGAATTTTGGCGACTCACTACAACCTGCGGGATACTTGATGAACCAGTCAGTGACCACGAAATTGTAATCAGATTGGAGCTAGCCGCTATTAGTAGAAACAAAAAATTACTCGTAATTAGTTTAACAGCAGTTTAATGACAAACTCGTCACAACTTTCGAATCCTACCATTTCCCACAATACAGCTAGATGCTAAATTTGAAACGAACAAAACTTGCAAAACAGTCACGAAATATTCACTACTGTTGAACCCTTCTAGAAAACGCGGAACAAAGTGGTCTGGCTGTATCTTGCACTATTCCCTTTTCTTTTTCGATTAAAAAAACGTGTACTTTTGTAAAAGAGGAAGATCTAGGCTTCGGGTTCCTCCTCTTATGGAACGACAGTTCTTGCTTGCAAGGTGCGGTGGACGGCGCATCGTCTTGATCTTCCTCAGAACTCGAAGAGGAGAACTTCCACTTAGGCGACAACAACTGAACCCCTGAGTCCGTGCGCGTGTGATGTAGAGCACTACGGCGAATGAACGCCGGCAAATCGGACGTTTCAGATTGAGCCATTTCGGGGTTAACGAGTGCACTACCGTTCAGCCCGAAACATGCGGATAGCTCCACTAAACGAGATCGGACACTTATTAAAGGCGCGCTCAAGGGTAAACGAACTCGAAGAGTGAGCAAAAGCAAAAAAGAAGCAACGCGCGAGAAGCGGAAGGCTGGTCTATTCGAAGAGGATCGCATAAATATGAAAATTTCTTTTTGACTCCCACGAGTGAGCAGTAAGGCACTAAACGCCATTATTCATCAACTCGCAAACAAAGTGCGGTCAGAGAGCGAACGGCTCGCCTCGCTGCGACTGTGGAGCAGAAAACAATAGGAAAATGGGGAGAGAGCCTCAGCGCCGGACGATCGCCGACTGGAGTGCTTATTAATAAGTGGATCACAGCCATGAGACAATCGGCACCGAAGAAGATAGGTTGATCAGATTACAAAAAGCGAGAGAGGGTGCAGCGGGGCCAGCCGGGGATCGTTCGACGGAATTATACATGGCATAAACACAACTTTCCGCCGCGTAACCGAGCGTTAAAAAGAGACAAACAGCAGCCGACAAACGGCTGCTTGCTGCCTGTATCTGCACCCTTTGGTGGTGGGCCCCTGAACTCAGGATAAATCGCAGAAATCAATAAATGGGTTGCTTTTGCTGCAGTTCAAAACTCATCCGCGCCAAACAGATCGCGGATATTATAGACGATCATTCAAAGCAGTCAAGACGACAGACATATGGAATGTATGAGACTGTGCGAACAGGCCTTAGTGTCAGTCAATCACGCAATCGCAACATTCCGCGCAGCAGGTCACCCCGAGATATTGTTTGTCCTATGAAAAGAAACGTAAATCCATATTAAGAACTCACTCTGAACAATCGGTTCCTCGGCATGTGCGGCGATCCATCGCTCGGTCTTATTTTGGTCATGATGAAATCCCCGGTTTTGAGGGGGAACCTAGCGGTTTGAGGGAACACCTGAAAACAATCGAACGTTTAGTAGAAATCAGCATACCGAAAAGAGGAATAAAAGCACGTGCCTCGGCAAATAATGTCAAAATAGCCACGGATGCATATGTAATCCCAGTCACGGTTTGGGCAAAGCATGCGCGCGTCTTTCACGGCGAAATCCGCTCAGCATCAAGTCAAAAACCAGTTGCACATCCAGCGACAGTCATTCATTCAGTCACTGTGCACCCTCTCTACTCGTGTGCACTTAAGTCAATCCCGTTTCAGATGTATCCCTCTGAATGCCCCCTACAAAAACCTCCCTGCCCGCGAAGAACCGTTTTTGAGCGCGGTCATTTGATACTGTTTTCGGTTTCAAGCAGACTCTCTCCGCATATATCCCACTCAGATACTGCGAAAGCCGCCAAAGGCACGTACACTGCTGAAGCCTAAAAGGATTACATCTCTCGATAGCTACATCCGACCGCAGCAAGACGAAGCATCCAACCACGCAATACATATCCGAACGGCCAATAAGTAAGACGATTCGCAGATAGGAACAAAAGAGACCAAGTAGAGTGATCGCACCAAAAGAGACAAAGTGAAACCGCAAACTGCTTAACCCGTTATCCATGAGGGTGATTTCTAGTTCGCGCACGTCACTGACCAATATCTTTGTGAATCATCCTTCAGTGACCGGTCAGCGGAAAACCCTGAGGCGTTTTCGGTTCACGCGACACGCCAAAAACGCGGCTATGGGTACCCATGAGAGGCACGTAAACGAACACGATGTTCATTATTCCCTCCTGGGTCACAAAATACAAACTCCGCAGGTCAATCCCTGCTACTAAGAGAGCTTAGCGCCTGGAGCAATCTCTGAGGGGATGAATACACGATCGTTATTGATCGACCTATATATCCGTATGAAAAGGCAAATCGAACATTAGCGAGGCAAACAATGAAGAAACAACGTAAAATCCTGCTGGATCGGCAACAGCGAAGCCATCGAAATGTGGCGGAGAAAGAAAATACATTACTCGAGAACAACGAACCTCCTTTTCGACGCGGAGGAATTTGTCTAATTTGGGTTTACTTATCGTGCGGTCACAGGTAGCCGCAGCCCACTTTGCCCCTCTGGTGTCGCCGAACGACGCGCGTATCCATACAAAAAACGTTTCAAATGTGTGTCCAGCGCAGATTCGTCTCCCAAGATTGCCCTGTGTCACAGCATGAGTGAACTTAACGACGGCACTCGGGAAATTCGCTTGAACCGAACGCGATTAACCCGGAATGAATCAGTGGATAGGGGCGACCACACAAGAGAAGTAACGGGCTGCGGCGAGCGGTCGGTATTGGGTTCGCGCGACCGGTAATCCGCCTGAACCCGTTAATATCTATATAGATTCACTGTTATTTCCCTTTCGATCGCTTTGCGCCGGACGACAATATGTAAACAACGAGAAGTCCTACATTACACGCCTCTTATTGAGGGTGAGTGCGCGCGAAAACTGTCACAGAGGTACTGTCCACTTAAGAGCGAGTGGTTAAAGGTTCTGCGGCTTTTAATTAGCGAGATTGCGGATGAGCGAGGCAGTACAGCTGTAGAGGGCACGCAACTCGAAAGGCAACGGAGGGCGAAATTTACAAGTGGGAGACTTCTGTAATCAAAAGTTCCTTGTGTTTGAAGACAGGATTCTGCTCAGTGCTCGTCGCATGCTGGGAGATCTGCGAAGGAGACAACTACGATGGGAGAAGATAGCGGTGAATAAAAACAAAATTTCGCAGCAATTATCTGGCGAGCACATACACATATCGCCAGATTTCCCTGGCGAACAAATACAGGATTCAGGAGAAGAAGTTACTTCAGCTAATAGTGCGAAGCAGCTACGACAACCGCCGCTTCAGCCACGGACCGTTATCCTGTTTTGTCAAACAAAGTCCCATGGCGGCAACAAGAGAAAGAAGAAGGGAAAAAGTGCTGCATTCTGTGGAACCCGTTTCAAAAAATGGTGCAGACAATCACTGGCCGGAATAAAAAGAATTTGAAGAAAGAGTGATAAGAAACAGAAGGACTGCGGGAATAAACAAAGTGACCGGAATCCAACGGAGTCCATTGGATGGGCACGCAACTCGGAAGACCACCTTGTTCAAAGTCTCCATTCAATTAAGACTTTTCGTAGACAAAGGGCAGAAGAAAACAGAGCTTGGTGGTTCGATTGCCACAGATATCAGGCGATAACGAGCAGCACATAACACATAAAACGTCGATTGGCGATTCTTAGATCAAGAAACTGCTGAAGGCGATCAAAGCCTCTCTAAAAGCTAAAGTAGAGTCAGTGCAAATCGGCGGTAAAGGAAGCCTTGTCATCACGGCAAAAGCGCGAAAAACGAGGCAACGGATGCGCCGGACAGTCGCGACAATTCTTATGACGAAGGTCCAATGGATATTTCTCTTCAAAGTACACTTTAGGAACGTGTTTCCGAAAAGAGTTCTCCAGAGAACTGAATGTGGGTCACTCTCCTCTCGCAGACTTGCGGATCGGATCCATGCGGCGCCTCTGACGCCGCGTGGAATCGACAAATTCTTTATTATTAGGGAGAACGGGATGAGTAGACTTTCAGGTCGACACTCGATTCCGGATTTCGCACCTGATTGTTTCCAATTTGTACCGCTGAGACAACTGATACGCATTTCTTGCGCTAAGATTCAGTCGTTGAAGTGGTGGAGAGTTATTCGCTACAATAGCGGTCGACGAAAGGACGTCCTGGAGGAAGTAAAAACGACGATAGGAAATAACAAGTGCGCGAAATCCACAGAAAAAGACGATGAGAGAACGCAATTGTGTAACGGAGTAATTCTTTCTTCGAAAGAAACGGTTTATGATCTGCTGATCTTTCAATCGGCTTACCTTATATGTACGCGTCCCAGTTCCAAACTTCTATTAAGAATCAGGTTGAACTGTAAGTACTGCTGTTTCCGGATCCATGATAAATTAGAAGTTTCGTGAATGTTGTAGCCCCACTGTGAACTAAGATAAAGATCTATTCCTACGCAGTGAATTTCTTTCTCGCAGATTTCGCGGGGCTCACAAAAAGAAAGCAAACCGCACAAACTTTTACCCGCAAGGTTCTCAGCCGATCATCGCTGGAACTGAGCAGTCTAACTTCGATAAATTTTGTTTCATTCAGTATGATCTCCGAATCTTCAATTTTTCATTTCAACTATCGTGGTTGGTTAATCAAGAACGTCACTCTACCCACAAGATAAAAAAAAACATAATATTATTCTTGTCGTGTCGTTTGTACAATGGCATCCCATAGAGAGAGGCCTTACAACACTTGTTAGCAGACAACAAAAAACGAAAAAACTTTATTGTTTAATCACAAACTTTTAATGACCAGCTAATACTGGTCTCAAAAACTTTCTACTTCTTTGAGGCGAACTCTGGGAGACAATCCTTGACGTGTGCAGGTATAGCACTCACGTATTCATCATGCTTGACCCAATAAGGCGTTGCGAGAACACCACCCGTGTTCGTGATCTGTGCGTCGACACCGTAGTACAGTGGGCGACCCGAAATGTCAGTTAACCGACCACCTAAAATATGAATTAGATAAACATTTATGCTGAAATAACTTACCAGCTGCTGTGATAAGTGCCTCAGGAGCCGCTGTATCCCACTTTTTACAGCCAGGGCTTGCAAATACGTACGCAGCAGCACCCTCCAGGCATTTAATGACCTTAAAGCCAGCACCTCCAACACGTTCAACGGAATCGGCTAGACCCTGCTTTGTGAGGGTTTCCAGTGTTTCAGTTACCATTGGGGTAGAGTGGCTTCGAGTAGTGACCACAACTTTGTTTGAGCTGGCTGAATAATGTGGCATAGATAAAACAATTCACATGACGCTTCCCCACCTCCAACAATAGGGACACCATACGTTCCAAGTCCAATAATTGCCCACATCGTGCGTCCTAGATTGTCACTACCATTGTTGTAGTAGGGCTGGTGCACAACTCCAGCGATGGAACGTCCCTTGTAAGCGATGCCGATCAAAACTGTTACTTGCTCCAAGAGCGCTAAATAGCGTCTCATCAAGGACTGTAAGAAACAAACAAAAACCCTTACAGACTCCATTCTTTGCGGCTTGAGCAAATTCAGAAGTTCCATCTAAAGGATCGACCCAAACTACGACGTCCTCTAGTTTGATGTTTCTTAGTTCTTCGGAGCACTTGGCGTCTTCCTTCAAAACATCAGCGCAAACATCGGTTTCCACATAAGGCACGGAGGAAGTCACATCCTAAAATGTCAAAACTGCATTTGACAATAATATTTCCTTACTTCTTCGCCAATAATCGTGAGTCCCTTGAATTTCGCTTGAAGAGATTTTTCAATGAAGTATTGAGCAGCTCGGTCAGCTTCCGTCTGGAGATCTGCTTTGCCGCCGTCAGTAGCCTTATTGACAATCTTCAGATTGCCATCAAACATGATTCGCTGGAAAGCGCACAACAATGCACATATTCTAATCAAGTTGCAATACCTTTATCAAAGTTCCTGCGGCTTCTGAAACTCGCACTGTACTCGATACCAGACGCGTGATAAAGCATGCTTGATTCCACATTTCGTCGGTGTTCTTGCTACACTCCATTTAAGTAGTTCTAACCTGAACGAGTTGCACAATTAGGCAATTTCACTTATATTAATGGAAAAGAATCACAAAGAATCAATTCACAAAAGAAGAGATCCAATTTATAAATTTTAAGCGAGAGTGAGACTGATGAAACAAGACGCGATAAGGAGAAGACGGACATGTTCAAGGGCATGCGGGTCAGTCACGTCGCACCGTTCATCGGTTCATCATTCGTGTTTTTAGACAACTACGTACAGTGCAACGCTGCCAAAAGGAGACCGGTTGACAATCGCTGCCGATGAACGGATTGGATGCAAAGACCAAATAAAGCTTTAAAAAAGTCTACTTTGTGCTGCGACCATTGAGCCACAAATGGTCTAGATGACTTACACAGATGCGTACCGCGAGGAGCGATAGGCCACCTACGGGAAGAGAGATTTCCGCCAAAACAGGAATGGCGTAGGGTCAAGGAACGGCGACGACAACCCAGATGAGGACGATAAGACGGGGGAAAGTTTGTCTACTGCTCTCTGACGTCTGGTTCTCGACACGCACGGATTGCATGCGACCAGTTTACGGTGGTTTTCACACCGCGACGCGACAATCGTGATTTTGGTCGAAGCTTTGGATGTTTGGCCGCGCTTGTGATCTGATTGTGTTTTGCGGGCCGTTTTCGGCATTACGGGACTAGTGGAATCGGTGATCATGGCACAAACTATATCGTATTGCGTGTACAACAGGCTGCCAAAAAATGTTTTGCCCTGCCACAGCTCGTCAAGGCTGCCCTTGTCTTCGATATTGTCAATTCCTTCTCTAAAGTACCTTCATCTTAGTCTTATTCCATTTTTAGAGCTGTCGGAACTTATAACTAAAATTACGACATTATTTTACTTTCTAGTGTAACCTGAATTCACATTTATTTCAGGGGATTATCAAACCTTCTGGCAATAATGGTGGTGGCCAGCAAGTGCTTGCAGACTGCAAGCTCGTTGGGCCGCTTTTCCCTCGGCAAATTAACACCAGCTCGCCTTCATGGTAAGAAAGTGAGATATTGATAGAAAATTGACTTGATCCATTTCAGAAACTGCTATCCGACATGGACACGCGCACGTCTTCCGCAAGCGTCCCGGTCAAATGATCGTCAACCGCATTAAGGATGTCTGCCACTTTTATTTCATTGGAATCGGGGTTCTCCCTGTGTTCTTGTGTATGGCATACAACCACATTGTTCACGGTGAGTGCTGAAACGTCACGAATCATTCTTTTTATTGTTCATTACTTTAGGACCATGTGAGCTTCAGGAGTACCCGACTGAAGGTCCCCCTCCTCACTACTGGCAGTTCGAACGTACTCCCGTTCGCCAGTGGTGGGCGAAGCACTTTGGAATTTCTGATATCGAGCATCATGAGCGCAACTTGGCCTACTTCGCCAAGCAAGGAATGCTTCAACGCTGGCGGTAAGCAGTATAGTATATTGGACAAGTTTACTAATTAATATTTCTAGTCAAATTGAGCAGCGCGTGCGTCATTTGGAAGGAGAACGATGGGATTATCAGGCCTGGAACTATCAGCCAGTGTCGGCGACCTGGATCGACTACGGACGTTGGCACGCCCTGCGGCTGCGTGACCAGTATGAAGAGCATGGTCACTACACTTACTGATCGCTGGTTACGCTCTTTGCTAGTAGCCGTGGTGTGACACTTAGTCTGTTAGGGTGTATTCCTTAAATAAATGAAGTATCATTTTACTTGTTGTTAGATTTTACTGTAAGTTGTTGCTATTTAAAAAAGATTTTTTTTATGAGTAGAATTCGTCGTAAACGTAAGTTGCAAGTTATTATCAAATGTTTTATCAGCATGCCGAGGTTTTATGTACATTTGGTCAACGTCGGGTTGGATCCAACTAAAATGCAGTTTCTCGTGACACCTTATGCTTCTAATGTAACTAAGAACATTTCTTGAGGTCTCCATCGATGCTGAGCACCGAGTTTGCAAAACTTCTAGGCGATAACTCTTCTATAGGCGCGACTTTGCAGAGATCTCCTTCGCTGTCGGTCGAAGGAAGCTCGTCTACCATTTGATCGTCACCTTCTCTGTGCAAATCAACCATGGCGTTGAAAGTGATCTGGGCGAAAACGGAAGTGGCGTCTGGAAATGCATTGACGTTATATAAGCATAGTCGTAGAAGGGATGATCATACGATTGATCTTGTGAAGAAAACTTCGATAGCCTTCGAATCGATTGAGGGATTTGTGGTAGATGAAGACCATATAGAAGAGGAGCCCTCCGATGCAAATTCCGCCACCGACGGCGGCAACGCTAATGGTGCGGATGACGGTCACGATAACCTGCAATCTTTAATTAATGAAAAAATTCCAGAAACATCCCAAACTCACCAGAGCAGCGCAAACACAGAAGAAAATAGCCGGCACCACGAACGGAGTCGTAATCGCGTCTGGATGGACTGGCTTGTGCCGGAAGCGAATCCACAACAAGGCCAACATGGTGCAAGCTCGCTGGGACCACTGCGCAAACGCGAGATAGCTGATCAACGTGTCTAGGTCTCCAGCGAAGCTGACGATAATTGAAAGGATGATCTGAAATAATCGAGTTGAGTGGTAAAAGAAACATTGAAAATCCGCGTGACCAGCCGGATCTGCTCAGCTTTGTCGCCTAGAATAAGTGAGGCAGAACAACTTACATGGAGAAACAAAGCGGCTCGAGGACTGTCTTCCTTCTTGTTGGTGCAGCTGATCCATGAAGGAATTACTCCCTGTCGAGCCGCTGCATGGAGATATCTGAATGGACGGTTCGGCAATAATCGAGTGGTCAACAGCTCACCTGCTGGCTGAGAACATCGTGCTGTTCAGAGATCCAACAAGAACGATACAGATGAGGAAAGGTACGATATACTGGAAAGTTTCACCAAGCGATATTTTTGCAAATTCCTAAAGAAAGCAAGTGTGAGTGTTGGACTGAAATCTTTCGTACCGTGGCGACTGCTTGGGCTTTCTGGATTTCAGGGATACTTAAAACCACAAAATAGGAGATGTTTACGGCGACGTAAATCACCGCAACGATCACAAGGCCAATGATGATGGCGAGAGGCATGGTTCTGAAATAGAAAATAGAAGAATCAGTCGGCTCTCGCCTCAAACCTTTTCGGGTTTTCGATCTCTTCAGCGCCGAAATTCAGAATATCCCATCCATCGTAACTGAACAAACCAGCAAAAAGAGCCGTTACTAGCGGACCAGCAGCCAACTTTGTGGCGCTGGGGAACAGATCAGATAGGTTTTCTGTTTTTCCTGAAATACAGCTTTGAAACCTTGGCTGACAAAAATATTTTGCTGAGGAAATAAAATTACCTCGGAAGATGAGAAAGTAGAAACCGGTTCCAATAATCAGAGCAGTGGCGAGGACTTTGGCGATGGAGGCTCCAATCTGGAAGTACTGCACAAGACGCTTCACCGAGAAGAAGTTCATGAACATCAGCACCCCTATAAATAAAAATGAAGTTGAGTCTTAATGAAGTCTTACAACAACAGATGAACGACTACACTCAAAATTATCATGGTTTTGCTTTGTTCACTGTGCCAGAACCAAAAACGTCCAAACAAAAATGAATTTCACCTACAGATGAGAGCGAATGCGAGAAGTTTTTTCGCCCAGTAGTCCGCGTTTGCGCTCACTTCGCAAGACGATCCACAGCCTTTGAAGACGTATTCACTGAAAGTTTGGGCTTGGACGGCGAGAGTGGCCGGGTAAGTGAGGATGCAGCCGGCGCACATGAAGGCGAAGGCGAGTGGATACCTGAATTGTGGATTTAAATATCTCTGCAAAAGTTTGTTTTGGTTCTATCTGTCCGCAAAAGCAGTGAAACTCGCATTTTGCAGAAAATTTCGAAGTTTGAACAGAGCCAAAATATGTACTAAAGTTCACCAGGCTGTCTTGTGTGTTAACGTTAAGTCTAATATTTCTTGGTGAACATTATTGGCTTGTACGGATACTAGATTATGCCGAAAAAACGTTTTGGCTAGTTGAATCAGAGACTAAACTCATTTGAAATTAACTCGCGCTTGCTTATCTCGAACGATCTTTGTTCAATTCATGTTATCTGTCTTATGTTGTTAGAGGCACAGCCGATCTCTGATAAAAACTCAAATACTCTAAGTGCATCGTTGTTCTCAACATCAACTTTTTGACCCTTCCCAACATTTTAAAACAATCGATACGTTAGGGCTTTTGCACTCTGAAGTTCCCTGTGATCGGTTGCTTATCTCAAAGTCATAAAAATTCCTTTTTCACTTTGCAAGCTTTTATCGTCTTTGTCTCACTTTGTGACAGCAGTACGGAGCTGTGGGTAAAAAAAACGTTAAAGCCGTCGACCGAAATCCAAGAAGGGAATTTTATGGTTCGAACGGTGTGTTGCTATCTGCCCAGCAACACAAAACCGCCATTTGGAGAGCGCCACATCGATTAGGCATGCAGCAGTAGAAATACTACAAAAACATAAATTTGCAATAGCTTTCAATTTCAATTTAGAATTCAATTTAAGAAAGCGTCAGAAAGGTGAAATCTCAAACGAACCATTTGACGTAGCAAAGGTAAGCGAAGTCAGCTCCGGAAGTCCGAATGCTGGTTCCTAACTCAACGTAGCAGAATGCTCCCAAAATCGAAATCAGGGCCGAAACAATCCAAATGATAAGCGAAAGACCAACCTGCAAATCCGAATTCAGGACCTTTTAGACTGAAATATCACCTACCGAGTCTGTGTTGTTCAGAATAGACGTGGGCGTAATGAAAATGCCGGAACCTACAATATTTCCAATAATGTAGCTAATAGCTCCGAGGAGCCCCATCTTGTTGTGGTTGACCATCCTGATCCTCGGGCTATGAGGTTTCTTACCCTGCAAACACTTATGTTTATATGCTAAAAGGATCTCTGGATGGGAAGGCACGGAAGGGAGGGTCTCAAGAGTGATCGCTAAACAAATTTGGGCTTTTTCAGGAAGGCGCCGTAAATTATCAACCGAGACGATTGTAAACCATGCGAAAGGGGAAGTTGAACGCGTTAACAAGCGGTGAGGACACGATAAGCCGGGACCTAAAAGGAACTGATACTTTGTGACGTATTTTGTACCGAGCGACAGTACCATAAAATTTAATTACACGCCGGTACTTTGTGAATCTTGTAAAGTGGTACGCAAAAGCGGGGTCGACTTGGTTTTTCAGATTTAGCCCAGGCCAGAATCGGGTGATCGGGTCAACCCTTATACCCACAACCTCCCGGCGGTATCCTACAGTTTTATCGCGGCTCCAGGAGGGGGAGGGCAGCCGGAAGAGTGCAGAAGGCAAGGGGACTACCAGACGGCTTTTTGCAAACTGCTGCACTTTATTGTGAGATTGATTGGCAAGCAGACTTGTAACCAGGGACCAGTCGACTTGAAGCCGATTCTATGTACAAAGATCGAGATTACACAACAATAACTGTTTTCCTCCTATACTCACTTCGTCCGGAAAACAATGTCGGACTGATCAGGACAAACAAAAGCAGGCACGGGCTGGCTGCCGCTGTTTACCGTCCCCACGCGGTAAAGCGCGCGCGAGCGCCGGTTTATTGTTTCAGAGACACTTTTCAACAGTAATCGCGTATTTTTCAGCTATAGAGCAAAAATCAGCAGATGCGTAAGCGGCGGTGTTGTCTTCTTATCAGCACTCGGAAGGCATGTTCGAGAGCCTAATCCCATGTAATCGGGGCTCCGTGACAAGCACTTATCAGTTGATGCTTCCTTGGGAGAGCACTGATTTGGCGGTGATCTCGTATCGTTAGGAAGACAAACGGTGGACAGTCGAGGGAGACAGATTAGTTCGTGAGTGCGAGACGTAGGTAAAATCCACCAACACCTGGTCGGACGCTTTTTAAAGATTCGACAGTTTGTCTACCGAATTTCGCAAAAAAAGACACGTCAGGGAGGGTCAAGGAGGAGGGGAGGAGGCGATGATGCAACAGACACAATTAAATTTACAGAAATACCCTGGCGCTTGAAGACAACCCCTCAAACGCAATTTCGAACACACCAGGAACGCAACAAGCAGAAATGATCTGTTTGCCCGCTTACAGGTTTTTCGGCTTGCCAATATTTGAGGATTACGGATTACACGAGACTCTGCAAAACAGAAACTTAAAGCAGTTGCAAAGATCAGAATGCGTGGGACAACAAAGGCCACCTTTTGTCTCATTCAGATAACTTTGAAAAGGTGCCACTTTAATGAATTAAATTTTACGAAAAAGTTGCTGAAACAATGGCAACAAGGCCTCGTTAAAGGCGGTAGTGGGCAAAGCTGTGCGCTTCCAACAATCGAATCAAACTATAAACATTCTTGAAACATTAATCAGGAATTCAAATGTTCAATGCAATATTATTCAGTCGTCAATTCAAAACACTGACGACATAGACACATAGAAAGCAAAGGGCGACACGCTTTGCAGTCAAAGCAACCATTTTTCGTACAAAGTCAGAAAACCGCATGAAAATAAAGAATATTAGACTGTCGAACTGCATAGCGTCAGTGATCACCACAGTATACGCTCATATAAATTTATTGCTCTCCTCCCATCCAGAGCTAATTTATAACACGCGGAAATAATATATCTGTCCTTTGCACGAGTTTACTATAACTCCGGCATCCCATGAGGAAAGTATCATGTCCGGGTCACCAAAAATCCACTGTTTAGGGGTGATCGACAAGCTCATGTATCGAATTCACACAGCCCACATTCCCATAATCGGTTTTTTATGCGTCCTCGATTTCGGGAATTACTGATTGGGATTATCGCAGCCGGCACAAGCCCAAAATACCACAACACTCTCTCCTCCGTCGTGCACGCGTAAAAATTTGAAAACAAAACAAATAAACTTGAATTTGACAAGGCATTTTTTGTCTGCTCCCCGGCTCTTTGAAACTCGTAGTCGGTCATCCTGTTTTTTCGTTAATTACTGCTCCCTTCAACTCGCTTAAACTGGATTTCCGGTGCCCAAGCTCCGTTCCACTCACCACGTAACCGGTGATCACTTGTAGAGTTCCTGAAACGTGCCTGAGTGGAAGCGGAAAACGGCAATCAACTCCGAAGTCGCATTTCCGCGATGGCCTCCGACGGAGACTGCTTCCGCTATATGTGTGCTCTAGTCACGTGGCCAGTGATTGCTACGCATGATCGACACCATGTTTCGGGTGCGTGTAAAACAGATCATTTTGTTGGGCGCACGGTTAGCGCGGTCGTTAAATTTATGCAATTGCTCGGAGTGTCGCAGGGAATTTATTTTGGACGCTGCAGATTTGATATCGTCACAGGACACAAACCGCTACAGTTCTGTTCGAAAAACGAGATTGATCAAGGAGCGAATGAAAAGTGGTGAGCACAAAGTTTGATTGGAAGGTTTTAGAAACATTTCCTTTCCTTATTCTGGAGGTGTCCAATTCGAGTCGAGTGAGTGATATTGTGAGGGCTTCCAGTTGACAGTTCATAAAGCGACCATCCACACTGAAGCGCTCGTGAGGTGGCAGCGGAAACCGGAACCGACGGACGGCATTTGAACGTGGCTCGGTGTCCACGAGTAGCAATTCAACGTCTCGTTTTGCATGCCGTCCGTCTTCACCTGTCGCCGTCGTTCAACGGTCTCATCTTTGTCGTCACAATCGTGTCGTGACAAGTGCCAAAACTCCTCTCCCCAGTGTCTCATATATAAATTTACATGAAGTGGTATTTGTAATCATCTTTAAATGTAGCAAAAAATTCTTTGAAATTATCGAAAATGAATTCGCCTATTAGTTCCTGAGTGCAGTGAACGGTAATTTCAGTGTCCCATAAAGATAGAAAAGAAACGTCACTCACAAGTCGCTTGTCAGTCGCTGAAAATGTGAGCGGTAACAAGGTGAACAAGGAACGTATTCGGCGCAGTTCACGTCATGTGTGGGTGCTGCTGCACCGAGCCAACGAGCAGATATTACAGCGACTAATGCACGCACTCACCAGTCTAGAAAACGAACCAGATGGATGAATGCAGGAAACTGTAGTTTGCATAGGATGGTTTCACGCCACCGATCGCTCCCGAAGTATGCGGAAAAGAAGAATATGCCGTCCCGTCACAACATCGGTCTCTCACCAGCGATCACTTTTCAAGCAAAGAAAAGTGAATTCCTAGATGTCTTCATTTCTTTGCTAGCTGTCTACTGTTTTGTTCCCAGCAAACATAGTTTCCGCATTCAGCACAAAAATCATATCAGAGGAACAGGGTGCTATTTTCCTCGCTCTGTTCTAAAGCGCCAAAGATATCTCGTGATTCATAGGAAAAGCGTGAATAGAGGCTCGGTAGAAAACGAGCAATGGCAAACCACAAATCTAGAATATCAAAATCAATCACAATCACAACGTGAACAAATAAAAAACAAACTCAACAAAATGGAGTTCATGTCTAGCCCACGAGTAAAATGCCGTCGCTTTGAAAACCGGGTTTATCACAAGGAAAGATTTGAGGAATGTTTGCTCAAACCCATGTCGACAAAAACGACTTCCATAGTGCCGTTTACATGTTTTTGTCCTCTATCTCGTTCTCTTCTTCGTTTGTAGATTACTCCGTATGCTAACTGATATCAGAGCAAATATGTACAATACAGACTCGCATGATATTTCCATTTCTGTTCTTGGGTTGTTCAAATGTATTTAAACGGATTTTCAGGTCTAAGGCGATTTTTGTAATTAGATTTATTCCTTGACATTTCGCGTAGCGTCCCTCGTTTGTATCATCATATACACTTCCTGTGATAATTCGAGAAATTGCCCGCAAAGGTCCTCAGGCCTGTCCACAACATTGTCTATGTCCTTGGAACCAATAAACAGGCACCAAAGGTAGCAACGGATCATAAATAGTCGATGGGGTGTATAATATTCTTGATTCCGTCCTTGCCAAGCCCTCCACTCCCTGACGACATGGCCGCAGCAAATAGCGGTATCACCAAATGACAATCGAAGTCGTTTTTCCCGAGTGGGCCATGTAGCGACTTTTTGTCAGATCGGTTTTTCCAGTCCCTCAAAGAAAACTGCCTCAATTTTGCTTTAATCACACTCCTCAATTTACATTTAGAAAGGTTACCACACTTTCCCATAATTGCGTTGTTTTCTGCGAACGGCTCGTCTCCGCCAATTACAATTTCATCATCAAGCCATCTTGCTCACCTTTTCCAATTCTTGCAGCAAACCCAACAACCTTCCTCGAACGTGATTTAGAGGCCTTTGAGGATAACCGAACCGCTTTGGAATCATTTTATTAATCGTCTTTAACTGGAATCCTCATTATGCAGTCAGTACGAAACAAGGTGTTTGGTGCCGCAAATCTGGCTTCTTAACAGGAATCTACTGGTCTAGGTGATTACTGGAGCCAAAGGTAACGGTCGGCCATGTAAACATCTGGGTCAAGTCCGAAGTCGGAGGAGAGGACGGCGTGGGCAGAGCGCTTTCCGAATCTGAACCGGAAACCGCGTTATTTTCGACCCAGAAACTCTGGTTACTCACCTCATACGTCCAGTCATCGCCTTGCTCTTCAGCTCGCTGAGAAGGCTGTCAAATTCTCCGGGATCCCGACGCGCCATCTGGTGCCGAGACATCGCATCCGCTTGACCGGTCACGAGCAGCAGGAACCCGAGAAGCGCGGCGAACCAAAGAAGGATGGAGTGGAACCCGGTAGCGTTCATGTCACTGTGGCGGAGCAGTAGAGGGACAAATGAGCTGCGAAGGGCCGCCTCGGCTTTATAATATCCTCCCAACAATGGTATCCCGAGACGCCGGCTTTCTTCTGAGGGCGGGACTGCCGATTACTGGACATGCGAATTGCGGGGCATTTCTTTAATGAATCCGAAGAATATGCTAGCAGGAGAAAGACAAGACGCCTTTCCTTCCTTTGGCCCCCGTGTTTTTGCCCAAATCGCTCTCGAATATTAAAATTGATACAATAGGTGCGTTGGGTAAAGTTTTCGAGGAATGCTCGATGAGCGCGGAGCCGACAGAAGACGGGGAGGCAGTCAAGAGCAGTCGAGACCGCATTCCGATGCATATGATTACATAAAACTTAATGTTTTTGCGGATTACGCTCCAAGTTGACGGTCCGTTATGTTTTTTGACTTGCCATGTGTTCGTGAAAAAACGCAAGAAAAGGTGATCTCGGAGGAAGCAGAACTGAAGGCTATGTTACTCTCCGTAATTGAATAAAGTTGTAGGGGAGGAATGAAATATTTATTACGGTAGGATTCGAACCAAGCAATCCGTGATAATCACAGTGATGATGTCAGAAGGAGGTTGCTGGCAAGACAAGCTGACAGCGAGGACTAATTTGAAGCGGTATTTATAGATATCTTGAAGTTTGTGACGTTGATAGGTAACAATTGATCGTTGGTTTGCCCACCTGCGAATTAGAACAATACGTCTTCTAAAAACTTGTGGGTTTGCATGTTCGAGTAATTGGGTTCCACTGTATATTTGATTAGTAGGTTGGGAGTTACACTCGTATATAAACCGTCTCTTTGGTCCATTTTGCGGATCGCTTAAGCTGTTGCCAAGTGCTCAGATGCTTTCATTTTGACAAGTATCTGTTCTGACAAAGAAGTCTGTTTTGCACATATCACCTAGGAGCGAATGTTCCACGTTTTGTGACAAATGTCAAATTGGCATTTTGATGTCCGTCTTCGGATCTCGAACTGACTGAATGCATGTTGAATGCCAACCATTATGAGGGAAATGAACGTTGCAAAAAGGAACTCTCGCTTCCTTGTTCGTCTTGGGTTGCTTGGAAAAGAGGTGGACACGGTTTCTCACTCCAAAACGCGAATCCTGCAGCCTTCAGCATTGGAGACAGCAGACTGAGACCTCACAAGCCCACGCTAAATTGCAATTTCTACCTTAGGAGACCGGAATACTGAAAACATAGTTATCGGAGTGAAACTTTACTGAGATGCGTTTTAAGAAAAGTCTAAAACATGCACAGGATTTAAAACCTCCAGGAGTGGTAGGGAAGGGGCGCCTCTGTTTGCGGGGGAGGTCCATAGGGCTCGGGTTCAGGCTCAGGGTGTTTGGGACTTCCGTAAGCGAGCATGTATCTGAAAATGGAACTTTGAATTTAGGCAAACAATGCAGGTATCGTGCTTACCGTCCCTCTCGCTCCACCTTACAGATAAAGTTGCTGAAGAAATGGCTTTTGGAGGCATAGTCGCCAATACCGGCGATGCTCTCGAACGACGTATTGAAGGCCTTCTCAGCGTTTTCGTTCAGTTTGCTCGCAAGTTGCTGCACGTTGCAGTTCTGCCACTTTCCGTTATGCGACTTTTTCAGGTCGTCGTAGGTCTTCCCGATGAGGTGTTCAAGTTCTTTGTTGCAGCACATAAATCCTGAAGTGCGTCGTCGTCAATGTTTTACTACCTCTCAAACCGACCGCTGTCATTAGTGTAGCACTCGGGAAGGGGATAGTTCGGTTTCGGAGGTTCCGGTACGTAGCTTTCAGTGGGCGCTGGTCGGTAGGTCGGGAGCGGCTGTGCGTAGCGGGGCTGCGGGGGTTGCACATACTGCAGCGGACGGACGTATTGGTCTGAGACCCTGGGTGTGAGGTACTGGTCGCGAAGTGGAATCGCTTGGCTCGGGAGCGTTTGTGGCACTGAAATCACAATTTTCAGATGAAAATAGAAGACGGACATCATTTCTCCGCGATTACCCAAAGTGGAATGGGGAAATCCAAATCGTTACCTCGGTATGTCTCCGTTGCGATCGGTTGGGAGTAAGTCGGTCGCACGTAAATTGTTCTTCCGTGAATAACAACTTTTTTTACTGGAAGGTTTGATGGAGGTCGGCTGAAGACAGTTTCATTAGAAGCGGCCTGCAGAAGTTGCACTACGACGATGGCCAAAACGACGGCCACTCCAGGAAGAGATCGCATTGGGTAAAACCTGAAACAGCATTTATTAACGGGTTTTTTCGTTTTTTTATATTTTTCGTTATTAATACCGGAGCAGCCTACATCGACGTGAATCTCACCTTCCCTTAATCCACTCGATTTCACGCGCTTTCACATTTTTAAATATTCGCAACAAAACGTCTAAACTTTTTAATTTCCACAATAAGTCCAAACGGTCAAACAAAACACACAGAACATAAGTTACGCGGAGTGAGGATCGATTCGCCGGCATGAGGTGTGTCAACTGAGAAAATCGCCAAATTATGGTATTTAAGGATTAGGACCTCCGCCGGTTCAAGTCCTTTCGTACACGGAAAGAACCTGTTTCGCCGTCGCCCCAATCGAGTAATGAACAAGTAAAAGTCAAAGTTGGAGAAGGAAATCTCGGACAAGCGGCTACAATGCGTCTTCGATAAAAATGGGGCGTTTATAAAGTCAGAAGGAGCCAGAAAAAGCCGACGGAACTGGAACTCACAAGTGGGGACGACCTTGGGGGATAAGTTGCGCCCAAGGAGGAGGGTTGTGCATTATACTCGGTTCAGGAGCTTACGCCTTGAAGGGAAACTTGTTTCTGTACGGAGTTCATCGTTCGCCGCATTATGCCGAACTCGTAAAGACGAGGACACTTCGAAGATCCATATCAGCGAGTAGCAAGATTACTGAAAGAAACCGTCCTTCGATGGCCTTCGAACATGTCATGTTGCGTCTGTGCGAACGCGGTGGGTGTAAAAACTGCCCAAATGTCAGGTACGAACATTTTATCGTGATTCGCTCGCAGCGATCAAACATGACAGATACCAAAAAGGGTTTAAAAAGTCGAGGACGCTTGGTCATTACTCATTGCGAACGGCGATCATCGGAACTCAAGAGTCGTTCTGCAGATGCAGTGCATTTTAAGGGCACTCAATGAAGCGCCGTAAAACAGCACAAAAGAGCAAAATAATTGTAGGAAACAAACGGAGAATAGAAAATTTAGACGCAAAGAACAATGAGTGGGCATAAACATAGATATTACGTTTCATGACGCAAAGAAAAGGTGGAAACCAGAAACAGGTGACCTGCAAGAGACTTTTTCATGTTACAAATGATAATTTTCATGTTACCACGACAGAAAATGATAATTTCGATGAAATTTCATTGCTGTAAGCGCAGAACGTAAAAATTCTGCTGACGTAAAGCAGCGGTGTACTCGTGAAAGTGGCATATATTTTGAGAATTATATTTTGTCGTTTTTTATTTTGTTTCATTTGTTGCATTATTTATGCGATTGCCTGCGGCCTTTGTAAAGATATACTTTACGGTAGATCGCCTCGAAATCAGTGCTTGATTCGCAGAGAAATCGTGGCACGGAAACACCGTTCGCCTATTCACCGCACGGGCGAATCACGCCGTTTTGTCAGGACGCACTTCCTTGTTTGAATTTTTTTCCGATTCTCTAATTTTGGCCACTTCTCCGAACCTACGAGGACCTACCTCCAAGCGCCCATCAGATATCCCGTCTGATCGTTACTGCGATTGAGGGCCGCCGATAGAGTTTGTTCAAGGGGGAAATTTATGCAACAAATACGATTTCTTTAAATGCGATTATGATTGTCTCCTGATTCTTCCACTAAACTTGAGCGCGTTTTCGGCAAATATTTTTTTTCACTGAACTTTTTGCAGTCTATTTCGGTATCGTTCTTCATGGTTCACGCAGTAATTTAGAGCGGTAGTTGAGCATAAAAAATACAGAAAAATTAAACGTAACTGTGCAACCAAAACAAGTCGAAATCGGTGATACGTTTGCTGAGAAAACATGACCGGGAAACATAGTTTATACCCCGTTCGCGTGTCGCTTCAGCGGGCAGCAGCGATGTCCCGCGATTGTCTTTTCCGCGCGCGAATTTCGTCGTTCCCTCGGGCCGCGTGAGTTCCTCAATTTTTATACATGAATCTTCCTCAAGAATCTAATTTTGTCCAGTTTTTAGGACGTACGGAACTTTGAGGCACTCAACGGCGATCGTCTTCAATCTCGGCTCGCGTAAAAGGACCAGCAAGAGGTGGGAAATCATGCCTCTTCGACTCTGCTATTCCACTTGTTTCCAGGTTTATAATATGTTTCACCATGCCGGAAGCAGTCGAAACTGAAGATTCGCGGCATGCAGGGTCTCAGCAGCAAAAAAGAAGTTTCCCGCTTTTGTAAGTTCTTTAACGTTTCGAGTTTGCAGTCCTGGGCAGGGCTTCCCCTGGTGAATGCTTCGGTGAATGAGAACCGCCGTAGATGATGCAGCCGCGCCAAGAACCATCGGCTCATTCGCCCGATATCAATTGATTAGCTGGGTAAACGTATAGCTAACATAGTTAGTCCTTTCGCAGCGCTCCTATTGACTTGCTCTTCCGTGTTTTCGGTGGTTGCAATACCACCTTTGGACTCTCTATCGACGTGTTTTGGTGACTGCAGGAATGTCAAAGGTCCTTTTCGATTGGCCAATGAAACATTGGCGAGTGGATAAACACTGATCGCTTTCTAGCCGAAACTCGAAACTCCGCCCGCCAGTGCAGCAGACCGCCAACACCGCTAGTTCCTCCCCTCAGGCACGATGCCCACTACGTAGATCTGGTTGCCGGCGTGACCACTGCTTAAAGTACCCTTTCGATTACCCTAGTCGTGTGAAATGATCGACAATCTTGTCGGCTTCGCCCAACCACAATTCGCCAAAGTAGAAAAAGTGTTCAAGTAAGTTGTTTCCGATTTCCGTCCACGCGTGGATGTTTTGGATATCCTGCGCTCCTCGGTTCCTTCGAAGCACCCGGTCGCCCCGTCGAGGGTCATCGTGAGCAGCGCGGACGCGATATCCTTTCTGAGAAGATTACGACTGAAGGACTGTGTTTACGAGCTTGACCAAAGCATCCGCGCATCCAACTTTTTTTGATTTTTACGTGCCAATCTGCCCGCTGGCATATGCCGACGGATGCCCAGTCAGCTGAGTGGAACTTTTGGGGAATAGGTGATTACGTCATTGACGCGCGGAGTAGCGTTGTCTTCTGTAAAGTTGCTTGTGGTGCCCGCGAAAAGAAACAATTAGCGAAGTCTGAAACCGGTTCGCGCGCAACCGGTCGCCTGTAAGCGCGGTGCACAATAATATTCACGTGGCTCTTCTTTTCAATGCTTAAATAGTCACGGGGGAGACGAAATTTGCATACTGGAGACCGTGAGGACTGGAAGGGACCGGTTACGGGAGATGACTGTTGAATCTTTTTAGGAAACTGATTTTGCGTTTAGCGGATAAGTGCATCTTCCTTTTAGATGTATTAAAACTGGAGACATCAAATGCAAAGCGGATTTGAAGCGGTTTATTTTCACGTTTTGAAAAGCTTGTAAAAATGATTAATTGGAGAAGAGTTCCGATCAGAACGGATTTCAGGTTTTTGGGAAATCCGTGATCTTCACGCGAAATCAGCGGTTTCTTAGCAATTGGAAATGTGGCGATATCAGGTTCAGAAGTGATTGAACATGAAGAGGAAGGCCAGAAGAACCACGTTAAAAATTGATTTTCCTGCTTTTCAAGGGATACTGCAATCGGGCACATTGTTCTTGTGTGACAGTCCAGATGTACCGGCTTCTTATTTTTCTTTGTTTCAGAAAGAACTTCTTGGACGGATGGGAACGTGAAGGCGCCGCCGTTGCGGTCTACTACAAAGGCGAACTCGTGGTCGATCTTCAAGGCGGATATTCCGATGCATCGGCGTTGCGAAAGTGGAACTCAAACACGAGGACCGTCGTGTTTTCGGCGACAAAAGTGAATAATCTCTATCCTTCGATCCATTCGAAAACAAACAAGCGCCCCATTTAATCCGAAATCGCTTCGTTTAGGCCGTCGGAGCGCTATGTGTGGCTATGCTTGTCGACCGAGGATATGTGAGCTACGACGACCGCGTGACCTCATTTTGGCCGGAGTTTGGAAAGAACGGGAAGGAAGAGATTACGGTGGATTGGATCATGAGTCACAGGGTTTGGCAGAATGTCATGACCGAATATATCGTCAAATTCAGGCTGGTTTGGCAGCGTTTGATATGCCCTTGAGCAAGGAAAACTCGATGGACCCTGATTACGTGGCACAGGTGATTGAGAATCAGACTCCGAACTGGGAACCCGGTTCCAAATCTGGATACCACGCACTGACGTACGGGTGGCTAGTGGACCAGATGGTGAGACGAATCGATCCCAAACGCAGGAGCATTGGACAGTTCTTCCGAGAAGAAGTTTCCGACGTATACGGTGAGTGGTTGCTTTGAATTGCAATTGCCAAGTTGCTTTAGGCGTCGACTTCCACATCGGACTGCCTCCGCATGAAGAGCACACCGTATCTCGCCTTTCGATGCCCGGCTACCTCCACCAGATTAAGGAGATTGTGTACGACCCCAGAATTTTGATTATGCTAGGCATCCTCAATTTACGGCCTCCCTCTTCTCTCGCCTGGAAAGTGAAGAGGAACCCAGACTGGTTTCGCTTGGATTCTGTAAGTCAAATGTGCTTCAGATAATTACGGCAGACCGTTGCAGAACATGAACACCTTCAACGATCCAGAACTCCACCGGATGGAACAGGTCGCTGCCCTCGGCATAACAAAGGCACGCGATATGGGAAAAATTTTCGCTCTTTTGCTGCAAGGGAAGCTGGTGTCGAAGGATATGGTGGAGATGTTCAAAAAGCCCCAAGTCGTAACCGGTCTTGACCAGGTCGTCCTCGCTCCCATGGTCAAAGGGCACGGTTTCTTCTACGAACGTCATCCTAAGGACTCAGTAAGCCACTCAAATTTCCCAGGTGTTCCAAACTAGTACTGCAGGATCGATGGCTCGTCGGACATCCTGGCTATGGAGGCAGTTCAGTGATGATGGATATCGACAGGGAAGTCGTGATATCCTACGTTAGCAATGGTCTCAAGACCGGCATGGGAGAACTAACCAGAACGTACCGTTTGCTACGAGACGCTGTTTTCGACTCCATATAACAATACCTCGCATACTACTTGTACATAATACCTACTCAGCTACTTAGAGGATATAAAGAAATTAGTTCTTCGGAATTCGATTCGTCAATGTGTCACGCCAACCCTAAAGAATGCCGCTGGCAATGAGACGATTCGAAACGCCAAGCTACCCTTGACTGTGGCTTTCGGTTGTCTGTATATTTACATACAAGTTCCGCTAAATTTGAATAAACAACTACTGAAAGGCACCATATCGAGGTGGATTGAGCTAGAAGGATGGAATGCTAAACCGTCATGCTGACTTTCATCGGCTCGACGCCCATTCTTTCCGCGAATTCTCTCTGAAATCACTATTCAGTGGACAAATGCCGAGGACGAAAACTCACTCCAAAGATGATCTGATTCGGGTGGTAAGGAATGCCTCCGAGCTTCGTAACCAAGTCTATATGCACCTTCTCCGGGTCGCCGGCCACTTCCACTTTCTTCTCGCCATCGGCCTACAAACTGGAGTCTCAATCAAGCGAATTCGGTTCAAAACAGTACCGCAGGAAGGTTTCGCATGGTATCCATGAACTCTTGCATGCGTTCTCCAAATCCGGGAGCAAATGCTTCAGGGTCTATGGCAATGAAGCATTGCCCCAAGTCGGCTTCAGTCGTCGTTGACATCCATTTCCGGACGTTGGGTCCCCAGTGAGCGCCGCCGAGGATTCCACAAAACACTTCAACTAGCGCCGCAAGACCGAACCCCTTGTAACCACCTGAAATAATGTTATGTTTTGTGCACAGATCAACGACTTCTCACCTGCCACTTCGGTTCCTCCGAGTGGTAGCAGTCCGCCTCCCTGGAGGATCTTTGTAGGATCGTTGCTTACTTCTCCACCTTCGCGAACTCCCCACGAATCCGGAACGGGTTCATCTTTTCTCGCTGCCAGTTCCACCTAAATTAATCCAATTAACTCGTTAAGAGGCGGCGGCGTTTTGCGATTTGAATAAAAGAGGCAACTAGTATGTTCTCAACTCCAGGAACACATCCGTTCGCGCGCCTCTTGACCGACCTTGGGACGGTCAACGGTGAGAGTGCGAGGACTGAATTTTGAGGTCAACGAGAAACGACGAGCAGGCATTTAGACTTGTTATTTTGTTGCGGTTTGCTGAGACAGATGTCCCCGATGCAGCGATGACGATATCTTGATCGTGTGCTGCTGCTTGCGCAACGTGAAATCATCGCTGGCCGCAGACTGAAGTGGACAAGCGGAAAGTTTCGATCTGGAGGATAACGTGGGCATGTTTGGTTCGTGCTCGTCTTGCGGTCTACAACAGCTCTAACTCCCACCCCTTCCAGGGGAACAATAGAATCTCCAACCGCGGCTTCAGTAAGAAAACTTTAGCTGCGAGACGCCTTATCCCCTGGCGCTGCTGTCGCGACTAGTTGTAGTCGCGCGTCAACTTGACCACTTCCACTCGCCCGACCTTTGCAGAGATGAAATCCTCGAACCAGCCTCCGCTGGTCACTCTTTTCCTACACAAGTGTGTATTCCTCTACATTATTCGAAACTATTTCAAGTCGGCGCTGAAGAATTCAAACGAACGCTTGCGTTTAATAATCACTTCAACTGGGGATACGGTAGAAATTGGAAATGGATCCAGGTTCAAAACTCAAACTTTGCAACTGCTCTTACCGATAAGTTTTAGAAAAGTAGACCAGAAAGAGGTGGAATTGCTGATTCACAGTCCGATCAAGTTTTGCTTTCGAATGCTCATGGACCCTAAACTTGGACTTGGAGAATCGTTTATGGCTGGAGATTGGGATGCCAGACCGTTCCCCAAAGACCTGTTGACTTTGTTGATTCGAAGCCGTAAGTGAATTGTTGTAAGCTTTGCAAAATAAGCGAAGCCATGTCGGAAATTAAGTTTCTATTGGAGACTTCTTTCCAAACACGGTTTTCGGCTCAAAAACTTTACGCAAAAAACCTATTAACTGCGGAATCTCCCTAAATGTTAAAAGGCCAAACCGGTTTGAAACGACCATCTACTTGAAATGTCCTTTTTCGGAGAGGTTCCGACTTTTAATGGTACATCTCAAATGCATCTTGCTTTTAGGTAAAGAAAACTTGAAAACATCAAAACCAAAACGCGGACTGAACATCGCAAAACTCATCCTCTTCCAACTAACTAAAGCCATCCGAGCCATTGTCTGGTTCTTCAACTACTTGCAACACAGAATCCGAGAGAACACTTTGCCCGGGAGTCAACAGAACATTCGTGATCATTATGACCTCGGAAACGACATGTTCGAGATTTTCCTCGACAAGTCGATGACTTATTCCTGCGGAGTATTTGAAGGCAAGAAGAGAACTCAAGCGTTGTTATTTAAAAAAAAACAATTTAGACGTCAAAAATGTTTGTCTTGAAAACGGCGAGCTCCTTTACGAAGCCCAAATGCGCAAATACGATCGCATCATTGAACTACTGGACCTGAAACCCACAGATAAGGTGCTTGAGATTGGCTGTGGGTGGGGAGCACTATCGCTAAGAGCAGTTAAAAAATTTGGCTGCCAATGGACTGGACTTACTCTGAGTCGCGAGCAACTCGAGTTTGCCCAGGACCTCGTGCGAAAAGAGAATTTGGAGGACAAGATTGAATTGAAATACTGCGATTACCGGTGAGCCAAAATTCAAAGAAATCTTTTGTAGAGAGCTTTAGATTGGAATGCGGACATTATGACAAGGTAGTAGCCGTTGAAATGATCGAAGCCGTCGGCCATGAATACCTGCCTACGTTCTTTCAATCAGTCAGCGATCGACTGAATCCCAACGGAATCGCTTGTATCCAGGTAAAATGATGAGAAATCACCAATAAACCCGTCAGAAACATGAAAGTCACAAGAAAAACGTTTCTGTTTAGGGAATCGTCTGCCCAGACGAATATTACGAGAAATACCGCCGCTCAAACGATTTCATCAAGAAACACATCTTTCCCGGCGGTCACATGCCCTCGCTGGGATCAATCGCTCGCGCCATCCCTGCCACCCTCAAAGAAGTCTCATGTGCCTCAATCGGAACAAGCTACGCAGTGACCCTCGACTTCTGGGACAAGTTACAGCAACCAAATCGACAACGCTATAATCGCTTTTTAGGGTGTGGCTGAAACGTGAACACGAGATCATCAAGCTGGGCTACTCAAAAAAGTTCCACCGTAAGTGGCAGTTCTACTTCGAGCTGTGCTCCGCTCTCTTTGAGCATCGCCATATTGACGACGTTCAAATGAGCTTCAAACGATTGTAATTTCTGTTTTATAAGTAAAAATGCTGTTTGCTCCTGTTGCTACTTCCCTTATAATATCGCTTAAAAGTGTTACCTTTCCAATGGCTACCGTAGTCGTGGCCATATCGAGGACAAACGCATCGCCGTTAGTTCCACTGGCTGCGAGGCTTAAAGGATTCGTTCCAAGCGCCGGCTTCGCAGATCTCGTCGGATACATGATCGGGGACGTATTTGTGAACGACATTCCCTGAAATTTATCGTATATTCGGTGTTCTTTTTAGCCTTTTCTCTGATCAACAAAACATTCAAACCGGTTTGAATAACATCGTTTACACTATCTGAAATGTCTTACAATTAGTCCCTGATCGAGTGCACGCAGGGTGTACCATCCGGCTATTCCAAAGTGGTTCGAACCCTTGGCGACGACCCAGCCAACACCCGCTTCCTTCGCCTTTTTAATAGCCAAGTCCATGCAGAAGTTGCCGACCACAGGGCCAAGAAGGTTATTCCCGTCGACCCACGCGGACGCAGCTCGTTCTTTCAGGATTTTCGGCTCACCAGAACCCATACAGACCTTTTTATCAACATCTCGCACGTACATGTCTGCAAAAGTGAAAATGACCGTATACTTTGCACGGAATAAAAACAAACCGAGACGATTGAGACCATGACTGTAGTGGCCCCGATGATCGCCGCAAACTAGAACATCGGCCAACTGTTGCGAGTGCGCTCGGTCAGTTCCGACTTTGGACATGCAGTCCACAATGAACCGCTTCACCTGAAAACTAAATATATCAAATACGGCATACCTATAAAATCTTACCTCCTCAATTGGCACCACGTTGTCACCAGGGTTCGCCATTGTTCTCAAACCGCGACTGGAAGTGCGCAGCTTATCGACGCTCGTGGTTGCTTTTTGTAAACACGCCGAAGAAGAACTGATAAGGCGCCCGAGAGGAACGTAGCGCCCCGAAACGACATTGCTGGCGATGATCATTACGGTCAGGTGTAATACCTCCCTTGCAAAAGTTCTGAAAAACTATTTAGAGTGAGATCTAAAAATAGAAGAAACATCGAACGCATTGAACATTGAACAGCGCATTAGAAAATAGAGATTCGGGTATGGAGAATGATGGTTTTTCGCCATTTATCCAGGGTCAAAAAGTGAATGCGAGCGAAAGGAGCGATTTAGAATTGACAGCGCGACGTTGCACCGGCATTAGCATTTAGTGGTCACACGACCGACCGAGGCGCCGATCGGCTTGAACGATCGCAGGTCGATAGGCGCTCCCACAAGCGCACACGTGCGCATTTAAACATTTTTCCGCTCACATGTCCGTGTGATCTTTGCTGTGTCCGGCCGGTAAGACGTCAAGGAAACGGTTTTTGAATCATAAGGAGATTAAGAACGTAGTACTACGATCGAATTGATCGTTTGGAAAGTGAACTCGATTCCGGATGAAAAAGTCGTTTTTCGCGAATGGATGTGGAATGTAAATGATTGTCGATCAAAACTGAAACGTGGGTATTTTTGTTAGCGCATTTTTTGTTTAGCTTAATTATTAATGGTTTTCTTTTGGTCGCGTCTACATTTGTTACTCGCATGCTTCATGCTTATTAGTTCTGTGTGCGCTTCAAACCCCGACCTCCAATCCAGCCTGTTCAACAAAAAAAACTGACAACAATGTGCTTTTGTTGTTTTATCTGTTGTCCTTTGCTCAGCGAGAGTTGTTGCCCAATGATGGCGTTATTTTCCCACACAATCTAGGCCATGTAGAACGAATTTTCTGCAAGGAAAACGCCATTCGGCCTTCGATTTTAAACGATTCGAAAAGTTACTAGCGTCTTTTGCGACGAAAAGCCTGCACTTCACAGCTGATACGGTTGGACGGACTTGTTCGATGCAGCAGACGGGAGCGAAGCCAAGCGACGCGTCGACGCGGGCCGCCGCTGCGCCGGATAGGCGTCCGACTTCGATGTCTCGTCGCAGCGCTGTTTGGTCTTCGATTACGAGTGAACTTCAAAATTTTGCTGATTTTTTCGCGATTTTCGTGTGTTGCAAATTGTCTTTTTTTGCGAAATGTATTTTTACAGCCTGTTAAAATTTTTTTGGTTTTAATGAAGTTTTCATTTCGGTCAGCTGTTCATTTTTTTTATTTATATTTATGGTATCCTACTCACAAGAAGGAATGGATAGTTTCCTTATTCAATTTTTGACTTCAAATATAGGTTTTATGGCAGATAAGCGGAATCCGGGTGGCTGTTCGTGAGGTCGTTGAATAACGAAAACGACATTGCTGCATTTTTAAATCTTAGTTTCAGGCTTGTAAACCAATGAGTTTGTGCAATTGCTGCTCATTGTGATTCCATTGGGATTGCTCGCGAGTTAGCTCTTGCCAACTTTCTGCTTCTAAACTCCTGTCTGCGTCTGTAGTTGGGCCCCGCGAGTCATGGGAGTTTCTCAAGTTGCCACTACGAACCGAAACTCTCCGGCTCCGAAGACGAAGACTGTCGGACGTTTTTCGGTCGAAGCAACTGTGCAAAAACCCAAGGAGCGTCAGTTTCAGGTCAGTCGCGCACAAAACATTGAATTGGTTTTCAACCGTTGTAATTGAGTAGGAAATTATCTTGTGCCACAAGTTTATATAAGTTCATTATTATGTGACCTCTTGTAATTTTGGCACATTTAGGTTGTACCTGTGCCATGTGTTTTCACGCGTGGTCGATGGAAGTGCTGGGATTTTAAGATCGGTACGGACATTACCAGAGCAACACCTGACATCTTGGAATTTGCGGAGAAGAATCCCGTCTCTGAGAAGCCGTCGCCACCAGCTCCTGCTAACGCTGACACTCCAACCGTCGGCAAGAATGCGAGCCCGACCATCATTACATGTACTCTCAGTGAGGCTTCGCAGAATTCAGCAACGCCGACAATTACTGCCTCCGAAGTTGCACAGACCGCGAGCGCCCCGAAGGCAAAGGCGAACTCTCCTCCGCGTTCGCAAGAATCCAGCACTATCGTCGTGACTTCCATTGAGCCTGCACCTTTGACACCTGTACACCTGAGCAAGGAGTCTGTGCATGTACCGGACAGCGTCGATGAAGTCGATGGACGTGGCCGAGTCATAGCTGGAGTGACATCTCCCACGAAACATATGGTATGTGACTGTCATAATGAACTTGATCGCACGCTTCCCGTTTTCAGCCGTCTTGTTCGATCCACAACGCGGACATACGTGATGTCTCATACGAATATGGTTTGTCATTGGTTCTGTCTGCGGCGGAATCTCAAACTGTAATTTTAGCTGACGGTTATGCCCGATCCGCGCATGTCGCTGCGGGCCAAACGTCGCCTCCGCCCCACAACGTGACGCCGCCGCCGGCTCAGATGAGGGTGATTAAACGCTGCGTTTGCCTGTGATCAGTTCTCCATTTAGAACAACGACACCGGCTCTCTGTCGAGACAAGCGAGTGTTAATGGCATTGTAAGCCAAGATCCTTCGGTCCTTTTATCCCCTTCCCACGAACATCCCCTACCTTCTGATGATAGGTAACTTTATTCGCTAAACCCTCTGTGATAATGGTCCGCCGGTTCAGTTCCGCTGTGCCCCCTTCTGGCGCCAACGTGGTTATTTCCTCAAGTGGCGCCATCGACAATAAGATCGAACAAGCGATGGTAAGTATTCAGCAGTCATTAATTTTTGAGTTCTCGTTTTCAGGACTTGGTTAAATCTCACCTGACATACGCTGTACGGGAAGAAGTCGACATTTTAAAATGCCACATCGTTGATCTGGAAGCCAAGGTAGAGAACTTGCTTCAGAGAATGGAAGTTAATTCTACTTCAGGTTTCCGACTTAGAACGTCAGAATCAGATCTTGCGCCAGTTGTCTAGTCCGGAAGTTCTCGCAAAACTCCAGGTGCTCATCTCGCAACAACGTGTTCCCCCCACCACTATTCCACAGCTCCCAAATTCCCAAATGCCCCACGGGTTAAGTCTGCACACCTCAGTTCAACAAGCAGCTTCAGGTGCAAAGGTAACACATTTGTTGTCTTCATTCAAAAAGACTTCGCGACTTCAGACTAACTTCAATCAGAATTCATCCTCCACTGGAGGATCGCCGAAGGGATACGGTGACCAGCAGAATTCACCACCGTCCATGATTCCCAAGCTTAACCGCCCGAGTGGAATCCCAGTGCCTACTTCCCAATTCGACTCATCGGGTGTGCGGAGATCTCCAGACCTTAACTGAACGACTGCAGTATGTTTCGCAGGAATCCGTTCCTTTGAATGTCCGACTGTATCGCAGTATGCGTAGTCTTTGCTACGACTTTCTTTGGACGTGTTTAAAACTGAGATAAATATATATTTTTTGGTCGGTTTTGAACACTGGTGTCTTGCAAGAGAGACGGTATGAAGGGGTGATTCAGTTGCACTTGCTTCCCGTGACGCTTTGCACGGCTTGCGGGAAGCGTCCAGCAGACGCGCCTGCAGAATATGGCAGAAAAAGGAAGTGCGTCCTTACACAAAAGCCGAGGAAAAAAGCGGCTTGATCGGAATGTGATGTAACCCCGTCATGTTTGGTGCAATAATTCTGTAAATCGTCCAGTTAATTTTGAGATAAAAGCGCGGCGTCTTTCGTGTGGTGTTGACAAGAGCTACCATTATCAAAGAGCAAACAGCGATTATCAGCTTGTCGCAATTAAACATATGCACAGCTAAAGCTAAACAAGTTTATTCTGCATAACGAAAGCAGCTGAATTGAACTCCGTTCAATTTTGTCTCGAACCCAACCGGTTTTTTGCTTTACTCAGGTGGTTCAAAACGACGAAATCTTTCTACTTGTTCGGTTTCCTTAAAACTGAGAAAATTTATTTATTTTTACGTTTTATAAGGTGGTTTCGGTCGCCAGATAAACAACTCAGTGGTCTCCTAAAGCCATTGATGGGTTAATATAGTTATCAGCGAGTTGTTTGGACTGTTTTCCGTTTTCACGATTGAATGAGGGCGTGTTTACGTTCCCTGGAACAGCTCCACTGGCTTCATCAACCGTCGAACTAGTTAACCGGATCGACCGTCATCTATCGTTGTCGCTCTTGGTAGGGTTGAAATCGGTGTCAGCCTTGCTTACCTGGACCCAAACCGGTGTTAGAAACTTTTTTCCTTCAAAGTGTAATTCCTGAAGAAATCTTGGCGATCATCTATAAAAGGACGCCTGTACACAACTCAACTGAATTCGTGTTTCTAGCTGTCGCTGATCTCTTGATTGCCGCTGCCTCCACCAATTTGCCTTGTTTCAGATACACCCTGATCCCCGATGGGTCGTTTCAGTAACAAGGTTGTTATCGTAACAGGTTATTTGCTGCACTAAGCACTGTAAGCAGATGATTTTCTTCAGGTTCAAGCACCGGGATCGGTCAAGCCTGCGCCATCTTGTTCGCAAAGGAGGGAGGAAAAGTGACCATCACGGGACGCAGCGAGAAGACCTTGACGGTATGATTCAAAACTAACAAGCCACTTTTAAACCCGTGTCCAGGAAACTCGTCAGCAGCTGGAACGCATCGGTGCTACAGCAGAGAATTACCTCGCACTAACCGGCGACATTCAGAACGAGGGCTTCCGTGCGGACCTGATCAAGAGGACAATTGAGAAATGGGGCCGACTGGATGTGCTTGTGAACAACGCCGGGGTTTCGAGCAAACCCGGAAGCGATATAGACAGTCTTGAAACTTTCGACTATGTTTTCAGCATCAACGTACGCAGTCTTTACGACCTGACTGTTCTAGCTCTTCCTCACATTCTCAAAACGAAAGGCAACGTCGTTTCGGTCAGCTCCATCTGCTCATTCCGTCCAGTAAGGAACTGTTTCTGCGGGTTGAAAGCCGCCTTTTGTAGTTTACAAGCTGCAACTTCTACTGTATGGCCAAAGCCGCCGTCGACCAGTTCACTCGTGCTTTCGCTGTTCAACACGCTCCCAAAGGAATTAGGTTCAACAATGTCAAGTACACCCGCAGCTTATAGATTAGTAGAAGTATTTTGTTTTATTTTCCAGTCCCGGGTTCACGAAGACGCCCGTCTTCAGCAAGAACCAGCATGCGGATACCGTAAGTGTCAGCAGCGACCGGCGGCAGTCTTTCAACCAGGTGTCCAACCCCTTTGATTTTCTTTTAATTGTATGTTTAGTTCGAGCATGAGTTCATCACTGAGGCAGTTCCACAGGGGCGAATGGCAACGTGTCCGGAGATGGCGGAAGCAGTGGCGTTTCTAGCAAGCGATCAAGCTTCGTACGTGAACGGCACATGTTTGGTTGTCGACGGAGCATTCAGCATCCGAAGCCCTGAAAAGAAATGATCGAATGACATGCAGGGGATTCACAGTATTTTTAACAGTATCGATCGGCTATATTATTCTGTCCCTATTTCTCATTACTGTGTTGCGGACAAAGGAATATCTCTTTAAAACACAAGTGGTTCGCTGAGGAATTGAGCAGGAAAGTACATCTCAATCAGTTGGTCGTTTGTGAGCTCAAGCAAATCCAACAGTTGATGAGAGGCAATCATCGGATTGTTCTGACCCATAAACGAGCAAATCTACAGCTCTGTTCGTCAGCTTAGACCTCAGCAGGTTTACATCGATGTTGTTTAGTTTGCGCAGGTCTTTTTTCATTGGTCACTGACACCCACCGCATAATTTGTGTTTGAATAAATCAAAATCTGTTCACATGTAGACATACTCCCATCATCGAATTCAATCGAAATCGGGTTCCACTGCGGCCGAATTGTAGCGTAAAGGGGTTACGATATCGCGGTCTCCGCGTATCTTCGTATAACTAGACTTGGTATGAGGATTCTAACTCTATTCGAAAAAAGTTTGTAGAGAAATGAAAGATAAGCGAGAAATATTATGTAACGAGAAGATCCGTGTAACGAGAAGTGAACAAATGATGTTGACCGGGAAATTCGAGCAATTTGTGAAAAATCTTTCGCTTTGTTCCTATTAGAATGTTTCTTCAATATCTCTCTCAACCATTTTGTGTCTTCTATAATTCTTGTCTTTATTCTCTCACGAAAAAGTATTTTTCTCTGGAAATGAAGCTGTCATTAAGGTTATTAATCTGGGCGCGACGACAAGAAACAAGGAACACACACGCGTTACGAATATGATAAACGGAGCGGACAGTGGAGCAACACAGGCGGCAGTGAATCATCTGTTATGAGGGAGTTTCGCAGTGGAGGGTGGCGGCACATGACTTCGTCGCAGATCACGAGCCGAAGAGCACGAAACGCAGCTAAAAATTAAGAAAAGCGGATGGCAGAGAATCGGCAAAATCGAAAATCAGCCGAGAACTGAAAGCGGCGAGCGTTTGCCGTGGCGGGAGCATTTGATTCAGCGGGATCATAGGCGTCGAACGTTCGTTTGTGCTCACGGGAAACAGCGAGGTCAAGGTCGATGAATTGCCCGGTGGACTCAGGTGGTCCATCTCTATATATCATTCAACTCTACGTCCTTTATGAGCGGAGCCAGAAAATCTGCATGAAGCCGAGACGCATCGCTTTCCAGTCGCTTCCCGTTCATTTCTAGTCGATCCTATAAACTCCAATCCGCCAATGACTCCAATGACGGGTTCAACACCCGTTCAACCCAAGGACCTCGCGTACCGTCCCTTGGATATCTGTGAAGAGATAGGTTCGGCAAAGAAGAGTGGAAGATGGGAATTGAAGAGCTGTCCAGAAAAGATTCCGAGGAGCAGAAAGAAATTGGCTTGAACAAAGTTTGGCTGTAGTTCTCAAACGACAGCTGCAGAGGTCAGTATTGGCCGATTCTGAAGATGTCTGTCCACTCCGACCACTTGCGGATGGTCCACTAGTGCGAGCTCGATCAGTACGGTGAACAGCAACAGTTCGTTGTTCTTAGCGCTCTCAAGCATGCCAAATGTGTAGTCGACGTGCACCTTTGCAAGATGGACAAGACATCAAATCGAAACGTGAGCATTTTCTTCGACATTCTAGCCAGAAACGTTGAAAACCGTTGAAAACGGTGAAAACCAATTTCTACACCAACACGCTGAGAAAGATGGAAGACGTCCTTCTGAAAAGCGCTAAGATTAAGAATTTCTTGCAGCTGCGCTTCTGGGACGTAAGATTCCTGGGCGACAAGTTTGCTCTACACCATCTGGTCGGTTTAATCGAATCATCGGCACACATGCAGCTGATTCAGATTGACATGAACAACAAATTGGCGAAGAGGTTAGTGAAGATGATCGACAGACTTTTCCATCAACGTTTCACGGAGGAACAAGAGTTTGACGAGGCTCAAAAGAAAGTGGAATATTACAACATCATGCACCCGATAATCCCGGACAGGTTTATCGAAGTGCAACTGATGCAGGTGAAACCCGAAAACGGATTCATGAAAGTCAGCGTTATCCTCTCTTCGGGCGAAGCCAGTGTTCCGGAAGAGTTTTCGACATATCGCGAAA
>KN167364.1:168706-286557 GCA_000757745.1 Steinernema scapterisci
CTGAAGAGCCGAACGCTGCAGCACGGAAACTCTGCAACTTGCTCACAGTCCCCCGAAAGTCACCGGCCGTCTTCTCGATCCTGAGCGCCGCCGCTGTTGTCCCATTTGTGTTCCAGTTCCATGTGATAGTGGTGATAAACGTTATTTCTAATTCTCCATCTCCTCGTTCAGTTTGCTGTAATGCAGATCAGTGCCATGTTATGGCTCTAGCGCTTGTCCCAAACATCGGTTTCGCGCAGATACGAAGCTTTGACCAAATTCGCGTGGCTTCCAATCAGCCGCGTCAAAGGCAGCTAAGGGGAGGGATCAAAAAATCGGCGATCCGCGGCCAAAATCGCTAATCGCCGAAAAAAACAGAAAAACGTCGATCTGCGCCCGACTTTCATGCTTCTCAAACACCCAAGGTCATCCTCCCAAAATGACCAAATTCCACCTGCTCGTCTTCATGGCCATCCTCGCTGCTGCGTCCGCCATCAAATGCTTCCAAGGAGGAAAGGACGCTGAAAATTCCAAGATTGAAACAACAATCGTCGAATGCCCGAATGGCAACTGCGTCACGTCGTTGTTGAATCAGACTAGTGAAGGAATCATGGGATGGGGATGTGACGAGAACGGCTCGACCTGCAAGGTATAGAATTCTGTTTGTGGACGGTTCTATTTAGTATTTGCGTGTCAGGAACATGAATTTCAAGTTTATATGGCCCTTCAAATCTACACTGTGTGCTGCTCGGCCGACCTCTGCAACGCCCTTGGTGCTCTAGCTCTACCTACTCGCGCTCCGTCAGCTTACGGCTACGAGGACTGAGTTCAATTATTTTTTTGCGGACTGCAAGCGATAAATTTCATGTTCCAAGTTAACTGAGACTTGAAGAGTGAAAGCCTAAGTCAAAGCCAAAGCATCCCGAGACCCACCGCCGCATTGGTTATGTAAGATAGCGATGCGGAAACAAGCGTCAAAACAATGTCTCTGTGTCGCTTTTTGTTTATTTAACCCTTCCTGGGTTTCACACTGCATCCCCCATCCCAATGACCCCAACCCCCAAGCAACCCAAGGACCTTGCATACCTTCCCTTGGACATCTGGGAGGAGATTCATGAATCTATCTTACGCTCCGATATGAAGCTCTTGTCCCAGTTTGAGAACTCTTGGAGGCAATACAGCCGCAGTTGCCTCAAACTCCGTCCGCGCTTTTGTGAATCTAAGTTAATAAGAACAGATTTATCAGGTCATGAAGCGTGGAAGATAGGAATTGAGGAGCTGTCCAAGAAGACACTGGAAGAGCTAAGAGAACTTGGATTAGATGAAGTTTCTTCGTGGTATACGTGTGTTAAGGACGGTTTCGATCCTCGGTGTTGGTCAATTCTGGAGCTGGCCCTACACTCTAACTACTTGAGGTATGTTAATTTGTGTTGTTTTGAACAGTATGATGAACAACAGCAGTTCACCATGCTCAACGCTCTCCTGCACAGCAAATTCTTGCGCGACGTAAATATCTTTAAAATGGACGAAAAATCAGACCGAAATGTGAAACTGTTTCTTGCTTTAATTGCAAAAAAGCAAATCAACAGTTTGATGCTGAAAACCATCTTCTCTCAAGGCACCTTGAAGAAGATGGACAAGCGGATCATGGAAAGCCTGACGGTAAAGAATTTCATCCAACTGCGACTTTGGGATGTCGGATTCTTTTGTGGAGAGTTTGTCATCGACTACTTTGACCATCTTGTCAGTTTAACGGAATCTCCGTCGCATATGCAGCAACTTGAGGTTGAGGTACATGACGCTCCGAAAAGGGAACTTAAGAAACTGATTAAGAATCTCTACCATCGACGTTTTGAAGAAGATCACGAAGATGGAGATCTTAAAACGAAAGCAAAAGGATACAACATCATCCACCCAAAGATGCCTGACAAGTTTATCGAGGTGCGCCTAATGAAGGACGACCCCAAACACAAAGCCACAAAAGTCAGCATCGTCCTTTCTTCCGGTGAAGCCAGTGTTCCCGAAGAGTTTTCGTCGTATTTTTGGATTCGAAAGTTTATTTGAGGAGAATGGTTTAGGCTTTTGGTGTCGTGTGAAATGAAAATAAATATGTGCTTATCTTCGCTCCACTTTTGTGCACTAGTGCGTCCGTCCACTGTGCTGCATCTCAAAACGTCAGCTACAAGATGCTCCATCGGTGCCGACAAGAAACTTTTCAACACCTGGAGTTGTGGCGAAACAGTTGTGGCGAAAGAGTTGTGGCGATGACCGAAAAGCCAAGGATGAGCCAAGATAAGCAGCTCAGTTTTCAGCCTCAATAACACGGGACTGTAATCGGCGGCAGAACGGAGTGGGGGATCTTGAAAAAGACACGTGGGGCAATCAAAATGCTTAACAAAGCGTCTGCAGCAAAGAGAACTTCCAGCGAGCAGACTCTTCCAGTTCGGTTCGAAGCGGTTGTAGCACTCATCCGTTTTGCCTGTTTTCTCGTGCCTTCTGAATCTTTTATTACTGGAAAATGTCTGGATCGGACGTGGAATTCCGCATATAGTATGCCGAGCATAATTTTTTGGACTACAAAGACAGCGGTCACCATATTTCCACGTTTTTCAGGACCACAAAAGCCGGCGTACAGCGCTCGAACACTTAGGCCACAATAATCACGATGAGAATCACAAGGATCTGGCTTGTAACGTCACGAGTACGAGAAACCCGTCCTTACCAAAATGAAGACCAGAATCCGCATCGTTATACACCGGCAAATCGGGAATGCCAGCTTTGAAGCGATCTGTGAAACCCAGTGTTTCAGTTCAGTCCGTCAATTTTACGTTTGAATAAAAATTCAGTCGAGTGTCGCCGTAATATCTGCCCATAAGATGCTCGCCGCCGTCCTGTATCGTGGCCCAGAACGTAGATAAAGTTGGTTTTCTGACAATCGCCGTTAATTGATCAAGCGAGATTTTTCGTGCAGTTTGTGTCAAAGCGACGTCCTCTCGAGTTGGCTTGAGATTCTCCACATCTTCCTTAACGATTTCTTGTTGGCGCCACACCATCTTGACGCCTACCCCATGAAAACTGTTCTTATGTTCCTCCCAACATGTCCCGGTGAGATGCGTGTTGCAAAAGCACACATTTGGAAACATTCTGCGGCCACCAATTGTTCCAGCGGGTCTCGAAACGAACATCACTCAACGCTGATTTGAAAATGGCGATCGCTTGCTGCATTTCATGATCGCCGCCCGTTTGGATTTGCTGGATTTCATGATCGAGTTCGAGTGTTTTTCTTTGCGTTATTTGGAATTTTTACGGGTCCTTAGTCATAATTTTATAGCATATTTCTTCGCATTTTCCTGGTTTATTTGCGTGTCCAGTTTGACGCATTTTGGCTTCAAAGTGTTTTGCTTTTGACGCTTCTCGTGCTAATGTGTGGCCACGTGGGAATGCTTTATTTCATAATCATATGTCTTCTCAGAACTATCGCTCAATCATGGCATCGCGTTACGACGAGGAACTCCGTTCGAAAGCGATAAATTGCATCAACGAGCTTCGAGGCGACCTCCTGAAGGCTGCCCTCAGCCACTTGGAGACCACACTCGGGCGTAAGTTGTCTTTCTACTGTTCTTTAGTAGTAAATTTTGTAATTTAGTGCAACGAATCCTAATACAACACGGGGTCGTTGTCGAAACCAGCAACGTTTTCCCGTCCCAGAGAGTCTCCGGATCCGGCGATACCCATCCACCTTCATCTGGTACGTTCTCATTCCACTGTTCTTCAGTATAGTTCGCAATTTAGAAAGTGCTCTCTCTCCCGCTGATTCCGTCGATGACGAGCGCCAAGACGTGACGACCGTAGCGACCGACGACAGCGACAACCACGGCACGGGAAACCAAATAGGCGACAATTCATCGATCGCAAGTCGAGTCAAGGAAAACAAGCGTGACGCCAGCAAGCCTGGCTTCGTGGGTCCCGGCCACTGTGTTGGCGTAAATCAAGACTACAATAAAGGACAACGTGGTATCTTATAAAGGTATGTCCAATTTCCCTAAATTTAGTATGGCTAAAGAATCGGTTTTAGGGAAAGCCGCCCACAGCTCCTGAAGCAAACAATGTGAATACCAAAATGATTTCTGTGAAAACGGGTATAATAATTTTGAATAATAACTTTTCGTGGTTTTGTACAAACTTCTTACATCTCCTGAACTGCATTTCGAGCCAGGTTTCTACAACGATTGAATTTTCCAGAGCGTTCTCGAATGTTCCGTTAACGTAATCTTCGAGACCATTCGGAAAAGTGACGAAATTGTGATTACGAAATAACAAGGGGAGTGGTCCGATACGGTCTCCTCTTGGCTTTGGCTGATATAGGTGTATCTAAGTGTAGCTAGGTGTAATTAAGAAAACCCTAAAGTTTCAGCTGCCCTAACCCGAAAAAAAAAAGTTGTGGCCACTCTTAAGAGCCAAATTTGCAAAATTCGTAAAATTTCCTTCCTGTTTTGTGAGCGTACGCGCGTAGTTTATGGGTCAAGAACGTTGGATCAGCAATAAAAAAACCAAGCGAAAAATTAAATTCGAAGCTAAAGCTTGAAGCTTATTTTTTTCACGTTTTTCACGAAGCCCAGAAATGTCCTGATGCATTGGAGGAGACCATATCGGACACTTCCTTTGTAAGCGATTGAACATAACCACGGGTGCTGAAAGCGCGTTAAGCTTGTGTTCGGAGCCGCGTCGTTGCTTCCCAGCAAATGGCAACAGCGCGTCGTTCTGGCAGCGTGCCAACGAATGTTCGCGATCATATGTGCGTGGATGCGCTTGGAGGTGTTGTGTTGGCTGCTGCGGTTGCGTTTCACGGCGTGCCTCTCCGTTCATTTGCGGGGGCTCCTTCCAGTTCATAAAGGTCACAAGATGCTTTGAGAAATGCGTTTTTTTGTTCGTTTTGTTATTCTTATTGTGTGAGATCTTATATATAATCGATTTTCGATGTGACGTTTTACTTCGGCGACATTTCAGGTAGTTGATTAATCTGAAGTCAAGTGAGCATGTTCAACGGACGCGATCCTGACTACATGCATAATTTCTTTGACGGCCCCGATATTTCGTAAGTAGATTCAGTTGTCACGGATTAAAATTTGCTTTAGGGATCTTTTTGATAACATCGACCGAAGTGTTGGACACTCGCATCGTGTTATGCAACAGCTCTTCAACGACCCGTTTTTCATGGGTGGCCGTGGCCGACAACCAGGCATGCTTGGCATTGGACCTGGTCGCCATCATCAGCAACCAAACCAGGTAGCACACCAGGGAAGTCAACATCCTTTGCTGATGATGGATCCGTTTGGAATGCACGATTCCTTTTTTGGAGGCCTCATGGGTCAGATGGTACGTTTTTGTTTGCGGATGTATAAATAATATTCCGTTTTAATTTAGAATCAAATGCAACAACACGCCATGAACGACCCGAACGCGCACATGTACAGCCAGTCAACCTTCATTAGTTTCGATGGATCTGGAAACGGACCTCATGTGGTTCAGTCCTCTGTACGCAAGGCTGGTGACGCCACGGAAACTCGTCGTTCTGTCCATCGTGGTGGAGAAACCGAAGAGCTTAGTGTTGGTCATCGAATCGGAAATCGCGCTCACACCATTGAGAAGAAGCGCGATGTCGATGGTCGCCTCCGAAGCCAGCAACATTTCGAGAACGTGGACGACGGTAAAAAATAATCAGTCATAATGAGAATCACAGAATCGTGTTTAGGAGATGCTGCTAACTTCGATCATGAGTTCCAATCTCGAGTTCTTCGCAATCTTGGATATGAACGTGACCACTTAGCGATTGGCGCTGGTCGGAACCGTCGACCTGCTGGCCATGGTTCCGCTTCGCAGTCAACTAAACAAGTTAACCGATCATCTGAAGGACCCATCATCACTGTTCCTGATGACGATGATGAAGAACCGACTTCTTCTTCGTCCCAGCGAGGACGCAATCGGTATGTCCGTTTTCTTCGATATATTGTTAACCTTGCCTGGTTGCAATTAGCTTCTAACATTACTAATTCGATCTGCTCCGCTTTCACATTTTTCCGTACATCAAGTGTGTTGTGCTTCTTCAGAGGTCAAAGAACTGAGAGGTCACGTGGCTTAACCGAATCGACCATCGTTTACGCAAACTCCGCCGAATCAGGAGTCACAATACGCGAGTTGTCGGACGATGAAGCCGACGCCCACGTGAACAAACGCCCACGCAGATTTCAGTAAATTAGAGCAGTTCTAATTAGACACATTTTGTACAATTGCATAGATAGCCGACCGGGCTTTACGCATATTTTAATAATATTGACCAATCAATACACATAAACTTTTATCCATGCTTCGTTTTCGTTTTGTCCGTTTTCATGTTATTCACCTTGGGACATTCGTTTAAGTTTCAACGTTCTTTTCAGCTCATCGCGAACTCGTGGACCCATCATTGAAGAGATAAATTAAATGAAGATATACTGTTTGTTCGAATGCATGTGACTGGAGGGTTTTGTGGAGCCGTATGTGTGCCAGTATTATATTTGTGACGATCTCTGTGATGATCGAGAAGTGTTGCTGTTTCGAATAATTCAAATAAACTAACTTCCGACGATTTACCGTGAACAACTATGCATGTCGTGTTTTTCGTGTGGAAGGCGGTGTGTGCCAGATCGAAACACCGTTGCCCTTCGCTCTGGATTTGAGACTTTGCGCTCGGTCCTACTGGATTGGATGCTCTGTGAAGTTTTTATAGTCATGATTACGATGATAGACATTTATTCAAATGCGCACGGGAACTTCTTCAAAGTGTCTAAGATCATACGATGTTCGCTGGAAAGATTTGGAGATGCCCGCGTTACTCGCTTCAGGGAAATGTACAATATAATAATAGAGAGCAAGAAGTGTAACAGAAGACTAGTTTTTGAACATTATGCAAGCTGTGTTTTTGGGCATAATTGAACGTGAACCGAAGTAGGGGTCGGTGGATTCGGTCGGTCTGGACGGAAAGAAGAAAGGAAAAGATCACAGGAATCGGTGGAACGCACGCTATCGTACTAGGCAACAGAATAAATTACAAAATATATAGATAGAACTTGGTTCTGCAGGTACGTGGTGTGGTCAAGAGCGCATGTCAGTCCTCGCAAGAGATGGAGTCGGCCCGTAAGAAGAACCGTCCTCAACACGTCGAGCTACCCGTAGAAGAGTGCACTAGTTGTTTTTGGATTTAGGACGGATTCGGTGAAGTCTGATGGGAGTGACTCCGTTTAAAGAAAGTCCACTCGGCCGGTCGTGGAAGGTACGCGTACAAACGACTGGTCATCGACGAATCCGTCGGAGGAGGCGTGTTGGGAAGGGAACCACCATTGGCTGAATGCTGACGCTGGGTCACAGGTGTCCCGGGCTGCGATGTGAATTTACTGACATTGTTGTTGTTGCACTCTTGACCGGCAAATTGTCAACTCGAGTCGTTTGGATTTTCGGAAATATTCAAAATTTCTGGGTGACGCTCGACCACCCGCAGTAAAATTCCATCGATGTATACGCGTAGTTTCTGATTGCATATCTCCTGCTCTTTCAGAGCGTTCATGAGCTGAAATCCATACAGATACACTTCAAAACCACGCTTTTTGTTTGAATACCTCAATCGAGTCTTTGCCATTCAGTTCTTCAGCTAGTGACGGTGGACCGTCTGCGAGGAGAGAGCGACCTTGTTCCACGCTGTCGTGCAGAAGCTGCGCCTGGAGTTCGTCGATTTCTTCCCTCAATTTCTTATTTTCGGCTCGCAAGCGATCGATTTCGTCTTCCAGCTAAAACATTTTTCTCATCGTTGAATTCTTGAAAACACTGACCTGATCCTTCAGAGACCCTTGGCGAGGGATCGGTAACGACCTATGCCGAAGCTCATCGGTCTCGCGTTTCAGCTCTTCAAACAACTCCGAACTGTTGTGAAGGTCGCTCTGGGCATCCTGTTTGAACATGTCGTACTCTCGCTTCAACGTGGTTTTTTCCGCTTCCAAAGCTTCGCAGTAAGTTTGCGCGTCCTTCAATTCGATTTTCAAGTCAACAAGCTGCGATTGAAGCTGACTCAGCTCGTTGTGGTACCTGTCGCGTTCTTTCTCGCAACCTTCAAGTTTCGTTCTCAGAGCCTAAACAAGAAGTCATTGAATACACTTTGTGACAAACAACGACTTACATCATATTTTACATCCGAACATTCATTCCGCAACTCGCTTTCGCGTGCCATCCGCGCAACTTGCTCCTTGTGTCGCGCCTTTTCTTCCTCGAGTTTATCTTTCCACTGTTTCTCCAAAGTTTGCTGCTGCTCCTCAAGCATGTGAACCTGCGCGTTCAGAAGCGCGTTCTCGGTCCGAAGTCGCGCCCTTTCTTCAGTCGAGAGTATTTGCGACTCCTCCATCTCGTTCATCCTTCGCGATAAAGAAGACACCTGAAAGCAATCACAGTTAACACCAATCTTTATCAAACTTCGCCAAAATCGGCTAGTTAATTTGCTATTTTTCCATACCTTCACGAAATCCCGATTCATTTTCAGGTTCGTAGAGGAACGAATTGAGACATTTTTAAGCGCGTCCTCCCTGTAGACACACGTTCCACGTAGGAGAGGATTAGGGATTAAGTACCGAGGGCATTTAGGTTGTTATGCTGTTATGGGTGTTATGAAATAGAGGATGGAACGTACCTGCGTTGTTATGTCGTTGAATTCCGAATAGACTTCGGAATCGCTAAGGGTGATAAGCTCCGGGTCGGATCCAAGACTTGTACGTCTGGAGCTCCGTTGTCCATTGGAGTAGAGTCGAGATGCCACCGAAGCCGAGCTGGGCGAATTGGAAAATCGCACCCCATTCGGGGAATGGTCCTAAAACAAAAGTTGTATCATAAGTCGAGCAAATAGGCGATGGGAATGTTTTAAGGGGGCTATGTGCATGTGACAGATCCGACTGCGCAGTGACATTCACCCGACAAGGGAGCTGTCAAGACCGCAATTTCTGCATAACGAAGACGGATCACCGATATTTGGATTCCTCGGTGACAAACTTTTCACGTTGTCAATCGCAAAATTTTTTCGAAAGTCAATTGATGAAATTCGTTGAGAAAGAATGTATGCAAACAACTTTAGGGGGAATTCGTGCTAAAATAAGAACTGAAAATAACTAACAGGTGAAATATCCAGATATTTCATTCTGCCGGAACCCTGTGAAACCAGAGAATAATTCACCAGTAACTACACTGCTGTTGTTGTTCTTTCTAGAGAATTACTGTTCCGAAAACATTGGAAGACAGAACACGAACGGCCTAGAAACAGGAGACGTCAGAGACCATCGCGCTGAAGTCGGAAGAGAACTCGATTATGAGTGTCGGAATTACGGTAATTCCGTGGAAATTAAAACGCGAAACAGAATCGTCCCCAATCGCTCGCTCGCCCACTCGCTCGCCGCGATAGCACCAAAAACGCGAACAAAGTAAAACATGCGACAGCTCTCAAAAATCCCTCGACGTTGAGGGATTGTGGAGGGTCGGTGGAGGGAGCTCGATTCCAACGGGTGGAGCGGTCAGCCGAACCATTTGCGAGGCAAGCGAGAGAGGCTCGGGGAAGACAAAACAAATGGGTGGTCGCTGGGCAAACCCGTGCAAGTGCGAAAACAAATACTGCGCGAGTCGCTCTGTCTCCTTGGATCGTCCATTCTTTTGGTGCGCGTGCTCATTCCCCGGTGACCAGCGGGGTGGTGCCAGCGGTCGGGCGCTCACGGTAAGCCAATTAAGGGCGATCACTGTCTTCGAGAAGAACAGTACACCCGACAGAACGCAAGGCATTTTTTGCGCGGTCATCCGATTTGAGAAGTAGCTTTCGGTCACGCTCACTTCACTCACGCCAGCGCCAGTACTAAAAGGAACACAAGCACGAAATTGCGGCTGTCCACTTATTCTTATCTTGTTTTTAGCGCACAAGCAATTGGATGCTCAAAAGGAATGTTGCAAGTTGAACCAAATCCCGAGTCAATCGTTAAGTGTGCGATTGCAGCGGAGCTCGTAAAAAGTTCCTCGATGTGGTTTTATGCCGCTAGTTGCGTAAATAGAGCGAAAGTCGGGATTCTCTGGCAGACTGAGCTGTGACTAAGAAAACCTTTTGCAAATATTTTGAAAGCTGAATCCAAACCGCGCTAAGAAGCGTTGAGAAGACGAAAAACGCCGACTGATTCGTCACTCGGTGCGTTGGAGTTGTTCCTTTCTTCGTCGTCACTTTTGTATTCGTTGTTTGTTTGCACACCCGATTGTCGGCGTGGCATCCATCCTCTCGACGCGCGGAGGACCAAAATATATCACCGAAGGCGATCGGGTCGAAATTATTCGCGCCCTGACGGAATCGAGCACGCGCAAAGGCAATCTGCATAAATTAAGTGCCACCATCAAGAGAGTAATTGCTCGATCCGCCGTGCAAAAAACGCTATTTTCCAAATTTCAGTCTCCGGAAGAGCCTTATCGTATGAAGACGGGCACACAGAGTTCGTCCACGGTTCCATCTCCTCTGACTGCGCGCTTTCCCTTCTGGGGCCAGCGGAGGCGACAAATCTGCGCGGGCGACAAATAACAAATTGATTTGAAACAGATCATGGGAACGAGCTTGTACATATGTCGGCGAGGGCAATTTAAAAAGCTTTGGAACTCTCAAGGGGCGCTGACGGGTGAAAGAGGAGTCAGCAAGCCCTCAAACGAACACAATCACAGGATGAGCCCAGTCGAGGGTTAAGGGAGCGCGTTTGGGCCTTCCTTCCATGACAGATGGTCAGTCTCGCGCACGCCACTGTGAACAACAAATAGTTTTGCTCTTTATTTTAGACTAACAGCATGCCCATTTGTCATCTAAACTAGATAAAGCCAAGCGAGCAGAACACAAGCGTGACCTTGGGGATCAGCTTTAGCCTTAACACTTCGCCCGTCACTCACTTCCAATCGCGGCGTTCGGCGCAGTGCGAAGAAGTCTGTAAGAAACGCCTAAAAAGCCCCGGGACGCCCGACTCGCAGATTCTCGCCATTAATCAGCAGACGATGTTATCTCGAAATCTGGGCAGCCTGAAGGAATTGGTTTGTTTTCATTAGGTTTCAACGTTATCAACAGATGCACAAAATCCTAAGACATAACGACTCGCTTGCCCGTGGGTCTAATGGTGGCGGAGATATCCAAACGGCAAATAAACGCGACAAAACGCCATGAAACAACGCTGGCGTAGACACGAACCGAAAGAGAGCTCATTGTAAGCAAATACATCACATACATCATGCATGCGTTTATTTTATGATATGGTGCTTCCTGGGTTGGAATGTTTTCGGCGGTGGCAGACGAGAGATTCCCCTCAAAGTGATTGAAACCTGAGTGCGGCTCCGCAGTACAGGAGACGGCCGGCAGTGTAAACGAGCGCGAAAAGCCATTGGGGGCCTGTCGATATTTAAACACGTCAGGGGAGCGGATTAGGTATGCGGGAAGCAAAAAGAGGGACGGATGTCAACCGATACATCCGCTGGATGTGCTAAACGATGGAAACATTTAACCCTCGCGTGCCACAAACGCACCATGCAAGATAAGATTGATGGACAGCAAGTTCTTCAAGAACGCTGGAACCGACTGCAACGGCGACCCCTCCCAAAAACCCGCAGGCTCTGTCGGTCAAGAGGGCACACGGAGCAAGGTGAGAAAAACACGTTTCTCGTACATGAACACCCCTCAACTGTCTGTATTTGTTTTAACGTCGCATGAAAACGTAGTGCAGAAAAGGGGCGAACCGGTTCTGAGGTGAACACCGACTGACGGAAGAGCAATCGGAAAACCGCAAATTACAAATTTTTGTAATCTTAAAACCGGCCAATGGTGTTAATACCGCATTCCTCTCTTCGCTGATAAGTGGGGTTTTAAGGAAGACAAAAACGAGCGCTGAACGAGAACTTAGTGCGAAAACAATAAAAATTCATGAAAAAGCGGTCGAGAATCAATACCACTGGGGCCCTACTGCCTCAGAGGCTCTACAAGTGTCGCTAAGAACTGTCAGCAGAGGTCTTAGCAAACAAAGTCGGGTGAAACGGCGATGATCACACAAGTCGACCCCATTATTCAGGGTTGCCAGAACCACAAAAGCGCTCAGCAAATTCAGAATTTCGCAATGTTGCTGCGGCCGATAGTTGGGACTCTCCGGTCCTGTGCAACTGGCATCCCTCAAAAAATGGTTTTCGAGTAAGTTACATATGAGTCATGTTTGATCAGCGGCGATCGCGTCAATGGCTGTTCTCCTTGGTCGCAACCTGCGTTTTCTTCTTCTTCTTCCCCTCTTCTTTTCGGAGATCTTTCGATCATCGTCATCGTTTAAAACAAATAAATGGCGACGGTGCGATCCGGCCACATGGTGCCCATGTCCCCTCAAGCAATTATCTACTCGTCCCGCTGTTCCTCCCTCTGCATATTAATTGCCCTTTCACAAAATGCTGCACATCTTCTATGCAAATGCAGTGCGGAAGGTGAACGAACAACTTACCACGTCGCCGACGCCCAGAGATTCGAAGTATTTTGCCATCGTGCTCACTTAAAGTCGGGCTTCGCGTTGCATGAGCGAGCAGCGATTATAAACAATCTGAAATCAATCGATAGTTTAGAAATGAACAGCGAATTGCCGCTGGCTTGGGAATTCGCGTGTGCTCGCCGTCTAGTCTCGCCGTGGTATCAAACAAGCGTATGTACATACAAAGGCACTCGCAACAGAACGTAAGCAGCGGAATCAAACAAAGACTGACGCTTTTGAAGAGCTCTAAGCTGCCGACAACCGGAAAGGGACAGGGAAGGGATGCCCAGTTGCCTTGGTTACCACGTTCTCTTCAAGGTTTTTGCCCTCTCCATAGAAGCAGGAGTGTGCCTGAGTGAATGCGACGAAATTCAGGTCAAAAGAATCGCCATAGAGGCGACGGTGAGACAGGCGAAGCGACGCAGGTACGTTAGTACACCGCCAGTGCCGCAATTCTGGTTTTGTCCTTTAAAAAACCGTTGAACCTCCCATTGTCGCTAACGCGAAGAGTGTCGGTGAAACAGGAGACCATTTTTGTGCCCACACCCCGTCTCCGTTCACTCGCTACAGTGCACTCCGAGGCATATCAGCAAACAGACAGACGAGAATTCACTTAAGCAAATTCCACGAATGGGAAAAGACGCGGGCGGTGTTCTGAATGCCCTTTTGACAGTGCCTCCCCAGGGCGACCACATAGAAACTATATTTCGCGGCTACGAGTCGCGGGAAATGAAAGGTCGCCTTCGGTGTGAATGGTGACGATAATTGCTGACGTCGTTGCTCAGGAGGAACTCTCCTCTGCGCTCAGAACGATAAACTGCTGTTGCATGCGGGGAATGAGCTTGCAAAGTGGTCAACCGAGAAGCAGAAGAGTCGTTGAGGTCCGTTGAGGTCGCCGGAATATGAATTCGCGGGCGAGTGAGCAACAGCATTCGGTTTGTCTTGATGGGGAATCGTGATAATCCAAGTTGATACTTCATTGTTCGATGACGATTAGCGATTACGGCTCGGATTATTCGAACGTTGCCTCCCTTAATCTAACCAGCACGCCGCATTGGTCTCATTTCCTCCACGATCATCGCATGCGCGAACACCTGATGGTGGTGACGGTGACCAGTGCCTTTCTTTTGTGTTTTAGGTCAAGGCGCAAATTATGTTTCGCGTATTGATTTTGCAGAAAAAGTAAAGCAAAGAATACAGTAGACTCACGGAGCACTTGTGCAAAAGAAGAATTGCCTCATGGCTGCTACTGTTATCTGCTGTCGTCTTCAGTTCAGCGGCGCTTGACCGCGATAACACGTCGGAGCCCCGTTGGCGATGAACATCCAACGCGGGAAGTGTACAAAAGCCTAAAAACGGAAAGAGCGCTTGATTCGGCTGAAATTGCGAAATAGAGATAAAAACGCGCTACGGTGGCTTCAAGACAAACAGAGACGGCAGACAAACTTCAGCGCATCGAAGCAAGCTGGATGCCACCACTCGCTTTTTACCCAGCGACCGGTTCCAGCTCCGCGATATCTCTTTCAATTCGCTCCACCTGTCAGATCAACAAGAATCAAACATATCCGCAGATGTTCGAGGACAATTAACAAAGTCAAAAAATTCCAAATGAGTCTTTTTATGACGGCGTATATCATCCGAGGTTCCGCCAAAGCAGCTAAAAATTACACTTGAAACAAATTTGCTTGAAAAAAGAAATGAAGCGAGTGCAACGACAACTTCGCTCAGATGGGAACAAATTTGAATGCCGTTCCACATAATGAATCATTTTTAATTTCTCGATCAAAAATGAAAAAAAAGAATTCGTTTCGAAATAATTGAGACGTGGAGCTCAGCTAAGGAGAAGGGAGGGGCAAACAGAAGGCGCATTGAGAAATGCGAGATTCCAAGGAGACGGGAGGTGAGATGCTCGAAGGAAATGGAGGGGAGTAGGCACAAAAGCACTCAATGGAACCTCTTCAATGCGTCCATCGGCAGCCATTTTCATCTTGGAAAATTGTTCGAGAGTGCGAAAGGACCGTGTCAACATGATTTCCTTGAAACGTTAAAGATTCTCGGATTCAGCCTAGGTGAAAGACGCCCTTTGATGTAATCACATGTTGACACGGTGTCAGAGCCCGAGAAAACCTGCTCATTAGCCACCGTAGGGGGAAAATATAATGAAAACATTTACACTAGCCTACATCTCCACGCTTATTATTTGTGCGAAAACGGCAAACCGCAGAGATCGATATTAGGGGGGTCTGGAAACAGAGTCCTCCCGCGCGCAAGGTGTGCAAAGAGGCGAGCGGAGGGCGTTAGTCGCCTCCCACGTGTCCGTCGCTTGCCTGTCAAGCGCGAACTGGAGTTCTTGTCATGAAATGCCCGAATTTGGCGTTGAAAAGTTCTGGAAGTCCCAGAGCTACCGTATACATACTTGATCTAGAAGCATTTACGTCATTGACAGTAAATGCAATTTGATAATAGCAACGCGCGTTCGCAAGAAAACTGAAAAGCAATATTTAATTAATATGATATCCAGGTGAGTCTGTTTATGTGCCTTCGTCTCTAAAGGAACAATCGAGCTTTCGAACTCGGTATTCGATTAGTCGCAGCCAGAGCCGACGAAAGATTTTCTAGAAGGATAACAGCAAACGTTTACTTGAACAGATTTACTTTTGTACACATTTTTGGTGCTTTGAATATTGCTATTTAAAGCTGTTACGGTCGGCACATCAATATCTTCTACAGCGAGAAATTCACGAAAACCTTTTAAAATTGTAGAAATTTACTTACATGTTATAATATATGACAATTTAATAGCGATTATGGATATGGCAGTAACTGAAGGGAATGTGTGATTCGAGTAAACTAACTGTCTTTGCACTTGCGCTCCTGGATAACTCGTAATTCACCAATGGCATTCAGAAGTTTTACTCTATGTCCTATGAGGTCAATGTCCAAATCGGGCATCGTCGTGTCATCCATAAGAAGTAGGGACGCTCCATCGAAGTCCTCCTGTTTGAATCGCTCTCCGACGAGTTCGGATCCGGTTATCTTACTGACAAGCAGCTGCACATCGGATCCCTGAAGGCCATATTAGAAGCAAGAATGTGGTTAGCACGACCTACAGTGAATGTCTCCGGAATCTTATCCAAAAGATCGGGAAACTCGTTGCTCTTCGCGGAAAAAACAGAAAACTTTTTCAAGTTTTTCTTTATTATTTTGAACGCTTCAAGCAGTTTCACTCGTGGTCCAAGTTTCACGTGCAGGTCCTTGAGGCCTCTGAAGGCCAGTACACACAGAGCGCATCCGTCGATCTGCTGCTTGGCGAAAAGTTCGCCTGTATCTGAGTTTGAGGTTATCACAGCGACCCAGTCAGTGACTTCTTTAACAGTCCAAAACATGACGCCGTTCATTTTCGGATCAATCATCGTCGGAGCAGATTTTTCTTCTGCCATTTCCCGGCTGATTGGGACTGTAAGTCGTTTTTCTTCTTCACCAGTAAAGCCCGATTCAGCTGGAGTACATTATAACAATGCTAGCAGAAAATAAACACTTACGTGGATTCATCGCGGCAGTTTTCGATGAATTTCTCCGTAGTTTTTCGTCTTTTTCGTCTGCTTTCTTTAGGAGTCTTTTCTGAGCGCGTTTGAACGTCTTCTTGCATTCTTTTCTGCAGAAAGACGGGTATTTCGAGTACTTGGAGTCTGCCAAATTTGCGTTGCAACAGATACAGTGACGATCATCAGGAGTGTCGTCATCTGCCGTTAAAGCGAGCATTGCCGCCGGCATCGCAGTGCTGTGTTCATCGGTAATGTCTTCGCGTTTCACTTGAGCGTCAGGAAGCAGCGGCGATTTCTCTTTCTCCTCGTTTTTCACGGCAACTGGAAAGAAGTAATGAGTGAAAGAACATCTGCAAACTGAAAGCAGAATCGGACAAAAAGACGGCGAAAAGCAACATCATCTCAGTATTCAAGACTCGAAGAAGCGGGAAAACATGGATATCTGCAAATATGTAGAAAGTTGGTTACTGACCTCGTTCCCTGCGTCGCCTCCCATTCTGAAGGGTCGTGTACTGGCTTTGGCGTTCTTGTTGTGCTTTGATGTCTTCGAGGTACTCTTTCGAGCTGACCGCCTAAAATTCAATTTAGTTCAAGTCACCTCTGCTATTCATAATGCGCATACCCCAAACGGAGACTTTCCCGGTCCAAAATCCATGTTTAAAAGACCTTGTAGTTCTCCAAGCCGCGTGCGCTTTCTTCCCTTATGTCGCTCCTTCACAGCAGATTTCTCCGCGCAAACCAGTGCTTCTAAATTATTTGAGTCGACTTCTGTATCTGCTGGCGTCGCAAGCCGGTTGATACCCGAAGGGCCCGGAACTGGAGAAAGCGACTTGCGGGCTGTCGTCGCTTTTTCCTGTATTTTCAATTTCCTTTTTTCAGCTGCTTTTTTTCTATCGTAGTAGTTGGCCATCTTCACTTGTCTTGCCTTCTTGAGAGATTCTCGAACAGTTTTAGTACATCTTTTCAATTTCGGACTCCCTCTATCTTTAAGATGCATACAATTATTGCCGAAAACGGCGACAAAAGCATACCGTAACTGTTGACTCTCTTCCTTTTTTTACAAGCCGGCTTTACAGGATCCGCCTTTTCTGACTGGTCCACAGTCTCCGGGACGGTGTTCTCATCTCCGCGTGTAGCATCTTCATCCGAATTGTCAAATTCTAAGGGTTTCGCAGCTTCCTGGAAAAGGCTGGTTGCTCTACATACTTAAAATGAAGCGCTTGCCTCTATAACGGCTCCATCAATGTAGTGGATCGTACGGATCTCTTGTATTCCAGAAGGTGGCAACCGGTGGAGCGCGGCTTCTTTGGCGATAGCGATATTCTGGTTAGAAAGCATTTCTGAAAAAGCCGTTTTCTCAAAATTGTGACATGTTTTCTGACCTGTGGTAAGTGTGGTTGGCGGACTGTTCACTGGCCCTTCCGAGGTCGACGAAACTGACATGACTGGCGAGGAGGTTCTTTCAAGTTCCACTTGCGGAGGGTTGCATTCTAACTGCGGGGGACCATCATCACTGCTGCCGTCGCTTGCGACGTCTGCATCGCGCGATTCCACGGAATTCTGCTCCTGTGAAAAGACCGGCCGTGCCAGAATGGGTTGTGGTGTGACGGACTGAGCTGGAGCAGTTTGAGGGATAACGGTGCTTTGGGGAGCTGACTGCACGACAGTAACTTGGTTCGGAGGAGTTGTGGCGGAAACCGGAAAATTTTGGAGCCGAGAGTACTGCTGATGCTGCTGAGGAATCTGAGTCTGCTGTTGCTCAACCGCTATTATGGATCTTGCCGCGGAAGTGCCAGTTGTATTGGCCGATAAGGCAGCCGCGAGTGCCGGATTGGATTGGTCCGGAGCAGCAGGTCTTTGCGGTTGAGGTCGGACAAGCTGCGGAAAAATGCTCGAAGCGGCTGTTGGCGGAACCTGCTGCTGCGTAGCCACTGCAGTTGTATGCGGTCCTGGGCCAGGCTGGGCAAGAGCTGCGATAGTCGCAGAAGTTGCGGGTGCAAAAACGTAAGTGGGAGCTGTCGTAACTTGAATCTGACTTGCTTGAACATAATGAACGTTATGAGGAATTTGCTAAACGTTTGTTACCTGTCGTTGGGGCTTTTCGCGGACGTGACCGCGGTTGAGGTTTCGCCATGGGTCGAGGGTGAATGAGCGGAGGAATGTAGCTTCTGGGCTGGCGTTGCATTTGTTGCTGCGGATGCTGAGGAACAGACTGCTGAGACTGCATGTGTGAGTGGTTTTGTGATTGAGGCTGAGGTGCGTTTGGGGTTTGAAGTTGAGGTAGAGACTGCGGTACCGCGTGCACTTGAATGGGAGGTTGGAATTGGGGTTGAAACTGGAGTTGAATTTGGGGCTGCTGCTGAATTTGCTGGATCTGTTGTAGTTGCTGAACTGGCTGTTGTAATTGAATCATGGTTTGGGGAATCATTTGAAACTGCAGTTGTTGTGTCTGCTGTTGTGGTTGTTGGATTTGAAATTGGTGCAGTTGATGTTGCTGCTGCAATGCGAGAAGAACGTCTAAACTTAAACATTTAAATCCTGAAACAGAAGAATTCGCTCACTTGGAGAAAGGAACGACGCATTTTGGATCGTTTGCTGGTTATCTGGCACTTGTGTAATAGTAATGCTGGGCGCAGCAGCTTGCTGCACAAGAGTTTGCTGGGTCAGAAGCTGCTGCATTTGGGAGTAGTCCAAAGACACGGAAGTTCCCGGCAGAGGCATCTGAGGTTGGAAGTAGGATATCATTCCTCTTGCAGCGACAGCGGCAGCAAGAGCCTGCTGGTGTTGATATTGTGCAGCCTGAAATGGAGCTATTGGAGAGATGGAGAAGAGAAAAGTTTGATATACAGCGGACAATGTCACATTTAAATCAGACTTGGCGCTGATACATAAATCCTACTGAATTTAAAAGCTTACTAGCTCCCTTATATCGCTCATAACCTTTCCGTTGGTGTCGATACTAGTCCGACGACAAGAAGCGGCGACTGGAGTTTTCGGTCTTATCGATACCGGTTGATTCTTTCTACGGTGCTGTTGTTGACGCTGCTGCAGCTTTGACGTACCATCGGCAGATTTCAGAAAAGACGAGGAAGAGGGCGAAGACTGACAAGCTTTCTTGGTCACAATTCCGGGACGCGGCGCTGCTGTACTGATAGTGGGAGACGTGCAAAACGACGACCGCCGAGGTTGAACTACCAACTGATTTGCTAATGTTGCTTCTCTGGCGACGGGAAAGTGGTGCGCTTCGTTTGTTTGCAATGTGATAAGGCTGGACGGCGCGGAAGTTAGATCGAGAGGGGCTTGTATATACTCTGGCGTCGGAGCCTTTATGAGTTGCGGTGGGCTGTCTGTGGACTGTCGGGATGACCCCGGTATCGAAGAACCTGTCGGCTCCATTTCCTTCAATAGAAGAGGTGGGGCATCTTCTGTGGAGTTCAGTTGCGAGCGACCTTCGGAGAGGCCGCCTGGGTCAGGCATACCTGAAAGTTAACAGTCAGACTGTGCAGTCGGGTGGATCGATCGAAAAACGCCTGTTCAACGCTTATCAAACCACAAAGGTGCTCGAACATGTTAGGATCTTATCACAGCGTTGCAAGAAGGAGCGAATGGAATCGGTCCCACGCTCAGCATGTCAACAACGGGTGTGAAAAAACGAGGAGGACACCCACATAATGAATTTGTAGCCGACTGATCTTCCTTAGACGTTGATAACGGAAATGATCAATCAGGCAATCGCTTTAACAAAAGCTGCACTAAGATCAGGCGGCTACTGTAGGCAACAGGCGCTTTCGCTGCAAAAGGCGATTGCATCGTTGATAAACAAAACAACGCCGAATGTTTGTGATTGTATGTGCGACGTCTAAGACGATTGCTGATGTGCTGAAAAAGGAGTTCAGCTTTTGGCCGCTGCCTTGTTAACTTTGGACAGTTCACACAAGAGGATGACTGGGCTGCCCGGGCTGAAAGAAGAAAGTCCTGTCCAGTTCGTCTTCCGCAGCACGGAGCGCCACGCAGTTTGCCAATGACTCGAGAGCGCGCGAGTGAACGACTGGCGAACGTGGTGGAGTGCGCGCACGACTCACAATACCTTTTTTGAACACGAACTTGAGCTGCCAGCCAGTTCTTACTCGACCCGCGGCCCATCTACCGCTGCCTTCGGCAAGCCCCGTTGGACTTGTTCGAAATTAGGACATGTATATCCTTTTTCCATTTTTTTGTTTCTCGTCGCGCTTCCAAAATTATTCTCATGTAATTTTTGCACAGTGAAATGCGCATTTTCGTGCTCTCTACGGGCGGACAAATGACATATATTCTTGCTGCTGAAAGCATTCTAGACAAATAGAAACGCATAACGTTTTATGAAAAGGACGAACGCGTGACTTTTCCAAGAAATTCGTAGCATGCAGTATGCAGAATTGAAGCAATTTTCAGCTTGTAGCGCCGTCTATCGAAATTTGTACAATGTGAAATAACCGCTGCTACGGATTCAAACGGTTCTTTTCTAGTCATCAACTTGTATTGTTTAGGAAACGCGGTTACCTTTTTTATCGCGTTTATCGTTTAACAATACCAGTTTATCTATTCGATTCGCACAAGAGTTCAGTTTGGTTTTTTTACATGTTCTCGTTTTAGGAATGTATGATGAATGGCCCGCACTAGAATTCGCTGATGTTCGCGAAGGTATTCTTGCGAACTTTTCCAGGTAATTTGGTTAATACCTTTCAATCATCATTCAAATCCGACATTTCAGCGATGCTGCGGACAACGTGTCACATCTTCTGGTTCGAGAACTCGTAGAAAACGTCGACAGGCCTGCGGTCACTGGCGTCAAGCTTGAAAATGATCAGCAAGTGGAATGGGTCATGCAGGTATATTTATAAGCATTGGAAAGATAAAGTGACTCTCTAAGTTCTGGCTTTTCAGGTGGTTGGGCACGCTTTCTCCCTCTCTCTATCAAGCTCGAAAGATATTGAAACAGTCCGTGCAGCGATCAGAATATATTTGTGCTGGTCCTCGGCCCTAACACCGGACGTGCATCCCAGTGTTCCGGAAGCTCTCAAGACACATCCGGATCGTTATTTTCGGTATATGACGTAGTCCGCTGCATAATCCAATGGTGAATTCAGAAAGATGATAGAATCGATGCGCCTATTATTTCTTCCCAAGGCAAAAAGTGATCAATCTGCAGATTTCAATGAGATGCATCGAAAGGAGATGGAAGTGACACTTCGAGCTTTACAGAATGTAGCGATGATGACCGTCGATGAGTACAAAGACGAAGTTTGGTCTAGATCGCTTATTTTCCTTATGGCAGCTTGCGATCAATTGCTTGGCAACCCACAACTAGCAAATCCAGGTATTTTTTCTAGGTTACAATCTTATAATTTCTTGGTTTTAGAGGGTATTGCAACAATTATGGCTCCTGATCTCATCCATGCTCTTTTCGACTGCTGGATTCACGCAGCATTTCACGGATACATTCCTTCTCCATCATATTGGAAAACAGTACATACTTTATGCCAGCGATGGACTCACCATGTTTGTTTTATCTTTTAAACCGTAGGGAATGATTGATGCTTGCATTCAGGTCTCGGTTGTTGAATGTTGGGCAAGAAAATTGCTTTCGCTCTCCGTTTTGATCGTACGTGGTATATATGGAAGAGATTACTGCTCACTCGATCCTAGTAAGAATTCACCAAAGGCATAAAGGCGATTTTCCCCGCATTTTCCAGGCGACTCAACTGTCTTGAAGTACGAACATCTCCAAGTTCCCGAAGATGACGAAGCGGGCGATTGTTCAATCTACAGCATATGGTTCCGTCTACTTCATTTGTTGGGAAATCCCGCAAAATTTTTGTGTATGTTTAAAGCATAATCTAGTTCACTTTCATTCATATTTTAGCATTTGTGGGGTCGACTGGCGAGAACAACTACATTGAGGGACAGAGAAGCCTCTGTTTTTTTGTTGCTGCTACAGCCTTATCGAAGTTAGTGAGCTTATTCTACGGTAAGACATTTTGGAAAGTTTCTATTACCAGATGTTTTGTTTTAGGTGACTGCTCTTTAACGATTGATTTTAATGAGTGCGAGGAAATGCACCATAACTGGCTGGACAGTTGTCGTGGAATTAAAGACGAGTGGCTTAAGCAGCAGCAGGTACCAAAAAAGCATATATTAATGTATCTGTCTACTGTAAACGATTGCATAGGTTCACCGTTCTTCAAGCATTTCCGCGGCCTCATCAATGTTGGGAGAGACTACATCCCTCAATGTCCAGCATCAAACATCAACTTCGTCAGCGCCCCCTGGAGCTTCTTCACCTGTGTCGCTTGCAAGTGCGCATTCCGTAATTCATCGGAAGGCCGGTATATCGTCAGCAAACAGCAAAAGGGCGTCAGGTAAGTGAAAAAATAGGCTAATGCATTCAATACTTTGATTTCAGATCGGTCAACTAATCCGCAGTCACCTACAAATTTAGAGCACGCTGTTTTTCAAAGACCTCGAGCTGGCCAATATGTGTGGCATTGTTTAAAAAGTGAGTTGGGGTCTTTTAAAATGTTGCCATAGAGTGTCTTTATGACAATCTTTTTAAAACGTTGGGCGGTCGTAAATTTTGTTGTGTAGATCGTTAGTTTACTGCCTTAGAAGAGAAAAGCTTACGTTGTGGTTTTTGACGTTGTTGAATTTAATACGGTTTGAATTTTAGACAATCCCTTCTACGTACCTCAACGCAATGAGAAGTCTCCTCGGGTGAATCGCATGTTGGAACTCTTTCTAGACATCCTCGTCGAGTCAACAGTTGTTAATAACCGGTCGAATGCCGATGGTAAGGTTAAATTTGTCTCTCAAAAACCGGTAGCAGCGAGTAGTAGTGTGTGTACTTCTGTTCAATCCTTGTGATTCGTTTTCACCATTTCGAGTGAAAATGCGCATTTAAGGATTATTCTGCGGATCTATTTCAGGAATAGAGAGCGCTTTGATCCCAAATTTGCGCAGGCTTTGTGAATAATGTCTCTCTTAACGCGCGGCTAATAAATACAAGAGAAAAAGCTAGGGGAGCAGCTGTCATTACGCCAGTCTTTTAATCCACCTGGAGAGCGGCTTATTCGAATGAGGCAACTATCCTTATTGCCTAGACAACCAAATAATCGAAAATGTTTGCGCCAGCGCAGGCGTTCGCGCGAACGAGCCATTTCGGTAATGATGGTTAATTCCATGTTCGCGATAGTATTTAACCCGCATTTCGCGATTGTTGTTGTGCGCGGCGCTCCCTTAAACAGGTTAATGTCAAAAGATAATGAACCCACCTTGCTGAGTTGTCATCGAGTGGCATGTTGACGCTCACCTCAACTTATTTCCTCTGTCCGGGATGTGGCGACGCTCGTACGATGGGAAACAGGGGTTTTATGTAAATTTGTCAATCTGTTTAATCCGCGCCCACGACTGATAGGAATTCCACCCATGGGAACCCTGACATACTACAACTCCAAAGCGCATCTGTAATATGTGTCCGAGCTCTTATTAATAATCAATGCGGTCGATTTCTCATAGTCTTGGGATTCGGATGAGTCCAGTGGCCCTTACAGTGGTAATTTTGACCACTTCGATCTGCCCCTTGTCGCACTGTGGACCTGTGCAAATCTAGCTGAAATTGTTTGTTTAAGGCACTGTTTTGTGAGTCGGTCGCAAAACGCGCTGGCTGCATAGTGCGCGACAGTCGTCAACTGAGCTAACGAAAAGCCTAGTTGCGGACCATCCGCTGTGAGCCCATTTGTCACCTTTTCCTTTTATATTCCCCTACCTCGACCAACTTTACTTTTTAGATGTGACAAGTGAACCATCCATGAGTTCTGTCGATCTCGATTCACACAGCACCGGTGGAAACACCGGCATGGGGACCGCTTCTAACGTAGATAGCAGTTCTGTGACCCGGCGCTCTTTTGGTGAGCCAGTTTCAAGAAGATATCTTGGGATTAATTATGTTTTCAGCTAATAGTACGACTTCGTCTGGCGAGATTTCCAATTCTTTCGCTTCAAGTGTCGACTATCCGTCTGTCGATGGAGTTGCTGCGGGACGTGCGGCAGCCTTGGGAGCACTATGTAGAATCGTCTGTGCCAAGACATCAAAGGAACAGCTTCCAGATGAGCAATTGGCCCAGTTTTATACCGTCGTGCACGATGCACTGCTGGAGGTACGGATGCTACGCAGTTTACGGCTCGATTGAAAGTCTTTTTATAGCGTGATCGGCTGATGTTATGCTCACTTCTTTTCTACAGTGCTGACCTGTTCAAATTAGGGCTGAAAGGTGTAGAGATTTTGTTGCCCAATTTCTTGATGGCCATCGACATAATCTTAACGGAATCCATGAAACTGCGTCTTCATCCCTCAATTCACGAAGTGGAAATGCGTCATGCCTGCATTAAAGCTTTGGCGTCAATCATCAGCTGGCCGACTACCTTTGGACCTTCCCAAATCGTTGGTAAGTAGTAACTACTGGCATTTTTTCATGTTTACGTGTTAATATTTTAAGATTCTTCGTTCCGATCTCTAACTTCCTCGCCGTACAAAACGACAAACGCTCTAGAAACAAGCGCTAGCTATATCGACCTGAGACAAAGGATTTTGCGGAATCTTGTTCATCTGTTGCGCAATGAAAGTGATTCCAATAACCTTCACTACGCTTTGTGTAAGTTGTTCGTTGTGTGTATTTTTACATATAATATTTAGCTTTGTGTAATGTGTTCTGTGAGGAAAGTTGCCGCTACGATTTGTGCTTCTCACGCGTACTAACGGAAACTACACCCCAACAAGTGAATCGAAAAGTCTCTGAACATTCACCCGAGCCTGAAAGCGGAGGTATATCGATTTTTTGTGGCATTATTTGATTATGCAATTTTAGGTTACTGTACTTCGGCTCTAAAAGCTATCGTTAGTGCTATCTGTGATAATATGTGCAAGACCTCGTGGTCGAGCGATTTGAGCATTTGCTTGGCAGCTATCGACACGCTGAATTCTATAGCCAACATTCACCATTCGGTGCTTTTTAATAAAAGTAAGTTTTCTAAAGGTTTGGAACTGTTTAACAAACGAACATTTCAGAAGATATGTCGACGGGTTCATTAATTGTCACGTCTCTTTGCCGATTTGTGGACACACAGCTGATGAAACCACCAATGTACCATTCACGCGACCTGCACTCGTCGGTATTATTTGCTCATTAGACGCGCTTATTTTTTATATGTGTTTCCTTAGGTCGTAGCTGCCTTTTCGAGCCTGAATGTTTGGCTATGTGCTGCTCCGATGCTCACGGAAATTGAGTCATGTTTGCTAACGGTTGCTGAAACAATTGAACTCGGCTTAATGGGTGACAAAAATCTGGTAGGATGAAGGAAACTAATCGAAGAAGTGTTCGTAATGAATATTTCAGGATCCTGAAAAAAGGAAGCCTGCAAGTCAGCGCGTTTTCGAATCTGCGGAATGCTTGTTCTACACTCTTTTTGCGGTCGTGGTGCGTTAAAATTGAATTTGATTTGTGTAACTATATTTCTGTTTAGGGTCACCGCAAGACGGGTGAAATCATAGATGAACGCAGGCTATTACATAAATATGGGCCTGATGTCATAGACACTACCCGGTTCAAGCATTTCGTCCTTCGCCATAACACTATTCTATCGCTGCACGAAGCGTCGCATGTTACATCTGACGGATTCCCGTCATTATTTTGCGTTACCAGAAGTCCTTATCATCCAGCACGTGCTCAGTTTATACAATTGCGGGCGAAATTTGATGAAGCGAAACCTGGTCGCGATGAAAATGAGGCATTGAAAGTATGCAGTAGGATAAGCTCCCAAGTATCGGTTCATTCATCGGACAGTGGTGGTGGCGGTGTGAAACAATTTGAAATACCTGCAGGATTTGAAAAGTCGACGTGTAAATTGTAGGTTCCAATTTTTTTGACTATGTGGAAGTTTGATCCATTTGTTAGGGATTTGGTTATTCCTCCGCTGAAGGCAAATTCTGAGACGGACCAGATCATCGCTCAGTTGAAGACTGTACGCGAAAAGATTGCGCATGGCGAAAGTATTGTTCGCTCCACTGATGAACGGAACGTTTGGCTGAGCAGTGGGATCGGCCAGCAGCTGTGTAAACCCTTGTCACCAATGCCGTAAGTGCTGCTAATGTAGATATGCGAGTTAACTATTATGTTTGCAGGGCAGCAAATAAGTGCTCTACTGACAGAACGTTCTTGTACGACATGGGATTACTGGACGAGAAAATGTTTGGAGAAGAAGTGGTTTTGCTTGATTCGCAAGAAAACGATAGGTTCTATCAAGATCTACACTCAGTTGTCGACCGATCTCCTGAGAAAATGATTCAAACAGTTTACATGTTTTATGTAAGAGATGGCCAAAGATCGGCAATAGACATTTTGGAAAATTCTGTAAGTTCAGTAAATTCTTTAACTGGTATTTTATACATTTTTAGATGAATCTGCAAAGTACCAGTGGTGATTTTTGCCGACTCTTGTCCGAAATAGGAACTGGTGTAGAAGTCCCCACTCATGCTCACTGGACGGGAAATTGGTCAACTGCGTTTTCATCTGACAGAAGTTTGTTGCTTCATTAAAATAACATCTTTCACTTTTCATTTTAGAGCCGTTAGAGAAGAAGGAACCTGTGGATCACTACATTATTGATGGACTGTCTCACTGCATTTGGTGGACTGACTCGTTAATGGAAATTGCTTTTGTAATGCCGACTGAGCGATCACATCTGTTTTACCAGAGTACCACTGGCGACTTAGCAGACGATATCGTCGTTAAACGTAAGTATCTTTCTGCACATTCTTCGCTTTAGCTTCTCCTCATTTCTCTCCTGTTGTTGTTTGGTTTTGTGTTGGCATGTTTTGTGTTTAGGGCGTCATTCGATGTGGGGAGGGGGATATATGTCGTCTCCATCACATTCATCCTCTGGATTCATCTCAACTTGCCGAAACAGTCCTTCTTCTTCGGAGAATTCATCTCATCGATATTTAACGGTGACGACTGAATCGCCGTCCTCGCTTTCGCCGTCCCTGTCCGTTAATACCCATTCTCCGCTGTCGTCAAATGGTGCCGTGTCCCCTTCAAGGCAGTTTATTCCTCGCAGTGCTACCAGAAGGCAACGCTCGCGCTCGCGACCATCCTCGCTTTCTTCAAATTCACCGCCCCCTTCTCCCAACAACGCAGCAGGGTCGTCTATATCGCCGCATGGTGGTGCAAGTAGACGGCGACAACAGATGTATCGTCAAAACACGGCTGGAGAATTCAGAAGTTCTTCTGAAAGCTGGCATCACACGAAAATATTAGCTCGCAAGTTCAGTGAATCATCTGTTGATTCTGGGAACAATGACGTGCTTCCGTCTGCTCGCTTGTCTGTGCTTCCATCCATTGGATATCTCAAATCATTCTTTCGCGGACGTCCTGAAGTGCTCAAAGTTCAAACTCCCACTATTGAGATTATTGGCGATGAGGAGGAGAACGATTTGAGAAGCATCGGAATGATTGAGGAGCAACCGGAACTTGTCATTGAGTGTTCTAGCGATGTTCCAAACCGGCCAAACGTGAATGGCGACGACAGTCGTCCAACTTTCCAGGATCGTCGTTCAATGTTGCTGAGGGGTTTGTTCGCATGTCACCTACTTCGGTCCTTTGCCTCCTCTATCGCTATCACTTTACCTGCACCCGTATATAATGTTCTTGTCACCTTTTTCTAATATACTATGTACTATTTAGGACAAACAGTGCCCAGTTACTACCAGACCAGGGACTTGACGGCTCATTCTGGGGATAGCTCCGTGGCTTGCGAAAATTCAAGGTTTGTTAGTCCTGTATTAACCATTCTCAATGTTGAATTTTAAGGAATAGCGACGTCTCGCAGCATTCGTATCATGTCCTGAAGTCTGTCAGAACGAAAAGTTCTTCATCTGCAGTCAATAGCGAAACTGGAACGAAGCTTTCGCTTTCCGAGAGGCCATGTAAGAGGAGTTTGGATCAGCGTGTGTTTGTCGTTTGGTTGGAACGTAATGAAGACAAGCATCACTTCCCTCTTGGTAAGACCGTGAATTTCTGAGCGTCTGTATGTAAAGCCCGTTTTAGAAGACATGTTTGCTGTCACGGATGATGGAAGCTGCATGTCTCCAAGGTCTCCAACGTACCGTCCCGATTTCGTCGCCATCTACTTGAACCGCTTCGAGGCAAACCTTGTTCGGGTGAACGTCGATGGAGTGTGGACCAAGTGTGGTCCTCCTGGGCCACTGTGCGACGGCATGGTGGTGTCACTGACATCGCTACCAACTCTACTCAGGCTTACCGTAATGAATGTGACGAGAAGGAAAGCGGTGGAATTAGAAAAGTATGTGGTTGGTTGAGAATATTTTCTGTACTGTTTTATTTAGCTACCAAATGGTCCATAATAAGAGAAAACTTGCCATTCAAGATATGTGCAAGAAATATGCAACTAAAACGACATATGCAGACTTTATAGAGCATATTCTGACTTCCAGCTAAATCGACGGTGTAATTTGTTTTTTGTTTGTTACCAGTCATTTGTATTATAGCAGCTTTTCTTTATCTGTGATATTATTTATTGTTCAATTTTGGTATCTTTTTGTGCCTTAAAGGATACGTTGTATTATATAAATTGTTAACAAAGTAATGTGGTGTTCATTTCTTCGACAGCTGTAAGAAAGACTTCGGCCACTTCGTGACAGTTTCAGCAAGCCAAGAGTTCAGTTGCAATTTGTGTGGCTTCAATCGTTTGGCGCGTTGCCATTTGAGGGGCGAGTGGAAGGCAGTCCTCACGCTATTCGTACAGAGTCGGGCAGGAGGCACGTTCCGCAATCGACCGTCGGTGGCGAGGATGAAGGGCTTAGGGCACATCTGCATAAACGGCGAAAGATTTACCGGCGGTGAAACTAGTATTGTCCGCCCGTTTGTTGTTATCCCCCCGGAGCGTTTCGTGCTGCATATACGGGCGCCCTCGCCTGTAGCTCAGCCATTACCACAAAATAATCGTTTGTAAACAACGCCACCACTGGCAGCGGTCCTTGTATGTACAAACCGGCAAACTGGTCTCTCCTTTAGGGACCGTTTCTTTCTGGGCTAACAGTCTTGCGTTCTGTTTACCGTTTTCTATTTGAACTCACTCCCAGTTGTCGTTGGAGAAATTGATTACCGCAATTCGACTGTTACAATTACATTATGAGACAGTTTGGATGAGGCGTTCACCTTTCTGGTCCAGAAGTACGAAAAGGGACTGAAACGTTTTGATTGATTCTTCCGTCATATCCTACTCCTGGGATAAGAAGTTGAATTCGTATTCTCGCTTTTTTGCTGCGTTCTTTGTGATCAGTTTAGGAAACTGATTGTGAACTCGTCCGACACGGGCACATTTCGTTTGCTCTTTTTGTATATTTTAGGAGCCCGATTCCTGCGTGACCAGAACGGAAAAACGTAGCCGCGATGTCGAAACTGACGACTTCTGAAAGGACCGAGCAGAGCTCGACGGAGTACCGATCGACAATTCAACCTAGGACTGCCGTTCGAGCCCCCACGCGTTCCGGAGGTTTCGTTTCCGGAGGAAGCGGTGGTGGAGGAGGAGGTAAGTAAATGCATTCGCTAGTACTCGGCCCAACACTCTTATCGGCTCGTTTTGGGATGAACGCAGATGCACTTTGGGTATACGTGCAAGTCAGTGTTTGTTCTCAGAGGCATTAACATATTTATGGTGTGGATTTAGTTTTGCTTTCAAACAAGTTTTGAACCACGTGCGAATATTTCTGGAATTCCTGTCTTTAGCAACGTTACGAAAGAAGAACGTTAAAAACGGCTTTAAACCAAATCCAGTTTGAATGAGCTCGAAAGTGCTCAATTTTTGCTTTTACAGTTTTTTCTTAAAGCCTGAAGTTAGGTTTGCCAAATTATTCCTGTGCAATAAAGTTGAGATATATAGAAATACACAACGGAATGTTAATAAAGAGCGGTTTAACCCGAATAAATCGTCTTGGAATATTGCAACTGACGCTGTATTGGATGACCTTCATAAAGTTCCATTAGTCTGAGTCCCCGCGCTCTCTTAATGAATCAATCTCGTTTTCGCGGTTCGCATTTATGTGACATATCATTGCTGAATACCCGCGTACGACTATACGGTTCGCAACAATTAGTCTCGCACCATTCGTGATCATTCGAGATTCCGACCATGGTGCAAGAAGAAGTCGCCAGTAGCCAAGATGAATCTTCAGGTTAATTTTTACCAATATTTTCAGTGTTGGCTAATAAAATCTAATAAAATTTAAACTGTTTAGGGCGCGTTCTGAAGATGGTGACCGAAATGGGATCGATGTCGATTGGAGGAATCAGCCCGGAGCTGAGCGCCAACGCAGCGAAGTCCTTCTTAGAGGCTACCGATAAGGAAAAGAAGGAGATGCAGGGCTTGAATGATCGTTTGGCTAACTACATCGACCGTGTGAAGAAGCTAGAGGAGAAGAACCGTCAGCTGGTGGCTGAGCTTGAGGAGCTTCGTGCCAAGTGGGGAAAAGACACTTCCGAAATAAAAGTGAGTATGGGGAGATTCAGTCATTGGGTGATTTGAATGGTTCCAGCTCAAGTATGCCGACAGTATCGCAGAAGCCAGAAAGAACATTGACAGTTCCGCTCGAGAAAAGGCTGAAGTGGATGTGAAGTTGGCCAGGGTGCGAGACGACATGAACGAATACCGCCAACGGTTTGTTCTCAATTTCTTGAAATTAAAGAGGACTCGTTTAAAGATACGAAGATATACAAAGAAGCCGCGAAGGAGACCATGAGAAGATTGCTCACTGGACTAACATGATCTCTGAGGGCGAGCACGAGCTCGAGATGCTGCGCGCTCGTTGGAAGCAGCTCCAAGAAGAGGAAAAGCGCCTCAAAAACGACAACGTGCGCATTTGGGAGGATCTTCAGAAGGCTCGTAATGTGAGTTATTCTACCCCTTTTCCTACTGTTTGCAATTTCGTCCTTATCTGAACAGTAATTTCGTAACTGCTTCCTAGGACCTGGATGAAGAAACTCTTGGCCGCATTGATTTCCAAAATCAGGTGCAAACTCTCATGGAGGAGTTGGAGTTCCTTCGTCGCATTCACGACCAGGAGGTGAAGGAGCTTCAGGCTCTATTGGCCCAGGCGCCCGCCGACACTCGCGAATTCTTCAAGAATGAGCTTGCTCTAGCTATTCGCGACATCAAGGACGAATACGATTTTATCGCTGTGCAAGGAAAACGGGAAATGGAGAGTTGGTACAAGCTGAAGGTCTCGGAAGCTCAGGGATCTGCAAAGCGCAATGCCGCTGAATCCACTTACCAGCGAGACGAGATTAAGCGCATGCGAGACAACATTAACGACCTTCGCGGAAAAATGGGAGAAATGGAAAACCGCAATGTGCACTTGGAAAAGGAAGTCCAAACTCTCAATTACCAGGTAGTTTTATAGTCCTAGTCTTCAGTCTGGCCGGCCTGGTTCAATGTCAACCAATGTACATTCAGCTTTCCGACGACCAGAGGCAGTACGAGCAGGCTCTCAACGACCGTGACGCGACCCTCCGCCGCATGCGCGAAGAGTTCAACACTCTCGTTGCAGAGCTTCAGGCTCTCCTAGACACGAAGCAGATGTTGGACAGTGAAATCGCTATCTACCGCAAAATCCTTGAAAGCGAGGAACAACGGTACGCTGAAAATAGAATCTGCGTTAGCAACGTTCCCGGTTTTTCCAGGTTTGGAATTACACAGTATGTCAAAGAAGCGTATAAATCACACTCTATGCAACAAACGGAGGGAACCGACGCGCATAGAAACGTTCGAGGGGAAATTTCAACGAAAACGACGTTCCAGAGATCCGCCAAGGGCAACGTGACGATTAGCGAATGTGATCCCAACGGAAAATTTGTTATGCTTGAGAACACTCATCGAAGCAAGGTACGAAAATGCTAAAAGTATTAGAAAACTTGGACTTTAAGGATGAAAATGTCGGAGGATGCAAAGTTAAGAGGAAGCTGGACAACCGCCGCGAGCTTGTTTACACAATCCCGGACGGAATTGTACTTCCTGCCGGACAAACTATGAAGGTAAACTTTATTTCATTTATTTATTTATCATTTTTTTAAATTCAAAGTTCCTCATTTGGCACATTCAAAGCAATTGACCTTCATATACGTTGTAGATCTACGCCGCCGAGCAAGGAGGCACCCACAATCCTCCGGACTCCCTGATCTTTGAGACTGAGAACACGTGGGGCATCGGCGCCAACATCGTCACGGCACTCCTTAACAGCGATGGGGAGGAACGCGCAACACATACGCAGAAAACTATCCAGATCGGCCAATAACCTAGCCATTAACCCAAACGTAGGCAGCAGCTAATGAATAACTTCTACTTGCTCACATGAATGTTGTCTTCATATGTTTTGTCTCAGTTTGCTTCAATTTTACTTGATTTCCACTTAAAAAGAGATAAAACCATTCCCAGTTGATATGCTGCTACTCCGTAAGATCGGAAAGTAAATTTTTTGCTCTGTGCAAAAATCTTTGCTTACACACGTAATAATAGAGGGACGATACGGAACTGGTGTTGTGAACGATATGGCAAGAGCGACTCGTATCGCTCCCGAACCCTCTTTACAGTGTATCGATGTGCCTGTGCGGCGTAATCAGGACAGAACTCCAAGCTGAAAATAAGGAGATCGGTCGCCGTTATCAGTGAAACGCTGCACGATTTTATGCGGAGTAAGCGCCAACTCTTATCAGCTTTCTTCCCCACCATATAGTATGGTGCGTGTGCATATATAAGAGCTGCAACGAAGGGTGACAACGTGTACCGAAACTGTACAGTCCCGCTTACCCGCTTCTGTCATTTCTCTTCCCCTCACTAGTCGCTCCACGCAGTCATTCCTCCAGCACGATGTCAGGTAATTTCTTTTCCAAGCGTAATAGCAATCACATACATACCGTATATGGGAATTTTCAAGTATTTTCATGGTCTTTTGCTCCCATGTTCATTCTTTCGCGTATCTTTCACACCCTGTCAGATATATAGAGCCATTGTCACGAGCGCGGGGAACAAAGATGATAGAAACCTATGAGTAAGCTTGTGACAATGTTTCACAAGGTTCCAAATAATCGCACCCTTGCACGAAGAAGGACGAGGAAAAGCCGGCGGAAAAAAGAGATGTCAGTTCGCGGACAAATAACCGAGACGCGTCAGCCGGCGGCCGGTTCGTCGCTGTTCTCGTCCGAGATACCGCGCGCTTGTCGCTTTCGCATGGCCCGTCTCTCCCGGACGCGTGCCGTTGCTTTCCATCATTTTTCCATGATCCCTGAAAAGGTCGTCACTGTCATTCATGACAGTAGAGGTCAATCGACGTCAGCTTATTGATCGCAACGAATATTTTTTGGCGCGCTTATGGCAGGCGAGCTCATCGACGCCCAGTTGACCCATGTGGGCGAACGCTTCGCAGACTGACCTGAGCGGAGAGGAAAGTGAGAAAGGTGGGCCATTTACTTTCTGAAGGAAGAGAGATTGTTTCCGTTGCACATAAATATTATCTGGATCTGGAAATCGTGGTGCCCTTGCTTTGAATGTAGCACAACCGCGATTATATGTTTTGTACAAATTTTTAAGTTCATGGTCACTGCATGAGGTTTAGTGGTTGTCCCGAAACGACTAGGAAAAGTCGAACAAGCGGCTGGCCATTTTTAAGATTACAGCGGATATTATTTATTCATCTTTCGGAACATTGCTTGCATGCTTTTTTAGATTCCATGGGTGCGTTTTCAGTCTGTTCACTTTTAACGTCTTAATCATAATATTTAATTTTTAATGATTGTTGATTTCAGGTCGTCGCTTCATGAAATGGGGCTGCAAACTCAACAAGTCGGTACTGTTTCCTCGCTGGCCGTTCCGTCGCCATCTGCCAAAGTGGCCAACTACTGCTACGAACTGGAGTGCTGTGTCCGCATAGAAGGAAATAGTTCTAACCAGAGGGCAGCGGCGATTCAGAGCAAACAATCCACAGTGATCGTAGGTCGCAACTACAACAGGTTTGTCTCGCAGTTTGATGTAACCGTTGTGAATTTTAACTTTTTCAGACAAATTGTGCTGAATATCACGTTGAACAAAGGAAGAAGATGCAACAACGTTTCCTATCTACTCCAGGACTGTCGGGTGTTCGGTCGCAATATTAAGCAAGGAATGGGATCTATTGAAATCAAGAATAAATCGGTAGGTGACATACGGTCGTAATTAATCTTTTCAGCTGGCATTTAGATGGTAGTTTACCTCAACAATTGCGCGCCAGACCGACTGAATGTGTTCCTGAAGTCCTTGGATGCCAAGCTAGCGTTGATGCGGGAGTCAGCAATTAAAAACAAGCAGAACCCCTTACGGACTCCCGTGTCAACGAAAAGCGAGCTCATCAACGGCTTGCCAAATGTGTTCCACATCTTGAGCCCTCTGTCGGTTGTTGAGATCAGAGAGCTTCAAAGGTAGCTTCACGCGTGGGTTTGTCCGTTCTAAGCTGAATATTACAGGATGCGGGGACAAAACTTAACGAAGTCGCCGGCTCGAAATCCTCTGCAAACCATAAACGGAAACAATCCAGCTACAACGCCTACGTCACGGTCGAGGAAACGCCCACTCACATCTGCCACATCAACAAGTTGCTTATTCTCTGGAAACATCGATTTATTCGCAAATTTAGATTCTTCCATCGGTCTGTCGGACGAACAGAAACGGGTCATCAACATTGTGCTCAAAGAAAAACGCAATCTCTTCTTCACGGGTTCTGCTGGAACGGGCAAATCGCTGGTGCTTAAGAAAATTATAGGGCTACTCCCTGGCGCATCCACTTTTGTTACTGCAGCTACAGGTAACTTCTTCGGGTGGACTGTAAATTGGTAATATGAAGCATTTTAGGAGTGGCTGCTTGCCAGCTCGGTGGAATAACTCTTCATAGTTTTGTGGGTATCGGAACGGGTACGGCTTCTTTAGCAAACTGCATCAAGATGGTCGAGGCGAAGAAAGGAATGGTGGCTCAGTACAAGGCCTGTACGCATTTGGTCATTGATGAGATATCGATGGTCGACGCAGATTTCTTCGAGAAGATGGAGGCGGTGGGTCCAATCGAAAAAAGTTTTTTTCATAATATGCTTTAGGTAGCACGAGCGATCCGCCGTAATGATAGACCGTTCGGGGGAATACAGCTGATCATTACCGGGGATTTCTTGCAATTGCCTCCAGTAACTCCTCGTGGAGAGACACCGAAGTTTTGCTTTCAAACAGCCGTTTGGGATCGATGTATCGCGCGCACAGTTATTTTGAAAAAGGTTCACCGCCAAAATGATCAGAGGTTCATTGAGATTTTGAATCAAGTGCGTGTTGGACAGTAAGTTTAACTGAGGTTCTGTTTGTATTTACTGAATTAACACTTATTTCAGGTGCGATTATGAAGCGACTTTGGATATCCGAAGTACATGCAAAAACCAATTTGACCCTGATAAGGGGATTGTGGCCACCAAGCTATGTACCCATACGAGGGATGCCGAAGCCGTCAATTTGAGGAATCTGGATTCTCTTGAGGGGCGAGCATGTCACTTTGTTGCCCAAGACGAAACCGTTATACCGGATGTACTCAACAAAGGAGTTCCGAGAGATTTGGTCATGAAAGTTGGAGCACAGGTAAGCTTATATATATATATATATGTGTGTTCTATTTCTACCGATTTGACCGGATTATAGGTCATGTTGACAAAGAACCTCGATTTGTCGAAGGGTATGAGCAACGGGTCGCGAGGAATAGTGTTAAAGTTCAGCAAGGACGGTTATCCTGTGGTGCGGTTTGTGGATAACCGGGCTCCTTCCGAAGGTGTTGAAATAAAGCCGTTTCCTTTTTCGGTTCGTCTGGCCGGCAGCGAGTGCCTAGCTGTCCGGAAACAGATACCTTTAATGCTTGCTTGGGCTATATCTATCCACAAGTCTCAAGGGCTCACATTGGACGCCGTGGAGGTGTGCCTTGACCGGTAAGACGATCTGGACGATCTGCTAATATTGCTTCCGATTTCAGTGTCTTTGCAGACGGTCAGGCTTATGTCGCTCTGTCGCGAGCAAGATCTTTAGCGGCCTTATGTGTGATTGGCTTTGAGGCGAGGAACGTTTCTGCCAATGAGGAAGTTGTGGACTACTACAAGCGTTTGTCTCGGGACGCCGCGGAGGATAGTCTCGACGATTCGGGAATCTGTATGAAACGTCCACGACCGCTGTTTTCGCGATTGGGAAGTGAGGACAGTTCTTAAATGGGTCTAACACGTAGGTGTGTTTCATTCTATTTGTTATTTATATTGTCAACCCTACTATTGATAAATTTCATTGGTTTCGGGTCTCCTTCGTTTCATAGCTGGTTACAACCAGTAATGTACATTTGCTTCGTGCATGATGCGATTTGCTGAACATCTGGTTTCAGGGGTATTATTAGATGGCGTCCTAAGAAGTCGTCGGAACTGTAATAGGTTGCCGCCGACTGTGCCTGCATATTCGAAAAGCGGAAATTTAAAGTAAGTCGTGCTGTAAATGGAATAAGCTGATGTAAAACCTTTGCAGTGGACACCTTGCAACGTTATCCCCAGTCGGTGCAGAAAGCAATCAGTCCGAATCACCCGTTTATCGAATATGTGGAGCAGCGGTTCCGTGAAGTCCAGTGTTTCGACCTTTTGCTCCGTGAGAAGCTGGAATACGCAAAGATTTTAACGAAAAGACCCACGGTCGTCGAACATTCATCGTGCGAAACTGAGGAATTGGCCATGTTCTGTGATTCCTTCGATGATGAACATGTGCCTGTGACGAAGAAGCGGCGAGTCGAAATCGGCTCTGACCAACCCACAGAGAACGGTTCTCTGTTCGATCTTGATGTGGACGACCCGATGGAGGTGGTCGAGTCATTGGCCGACCTCTCGGTGGGAGGCGAACGCTTGGACGAATCGCTATATCTGGCTGTTTTCAATTCTACTGAGAGGGAACCTCTCCCTCGCCCGAAGCTTTCCAGCCGACACAGTGAGTGGCACTTTGCAGGCAGCAATCTGCCTGACTCTCAGCCTTTGGTCATTCGAAATTCAAGCGCTTTTGTGGAGTACCGTCCGCATGGAATCGCGGAGTCCGTGCGTCGGAAGCACGTTTCCAAATCAAAGAAGGGTGGTCAACGTTTGAAGAAACTTCCCAGTCAAGTGGTTGCCCGTCGCATCCCGGACAGCAAGGAACTTAGTGAATACGAAGTCCGTATCTTGAACCTCTACCGCAAGTACGAACGGCTGCTCGTGGAGGACAACAACTTTCTGTTCGAAGACATTGAGAGAGAATTGCAGGCAGACTGTGCTGCAGCTGCTGCCGCGCGCGTAGAAGTCAACAACAACCTTATCAGTGATCCCGAAGAAGTCGACTTTGAACTGGGGATTGGCGGATAGGTGAATTTCAAATGATGTTCTATTTCTTGCTGAAATACCGGTGACTTCTTAATTTATTTCTTGATGTACTTATCCTATCCTGAACAGTGTCTCTCTTTCCTAAATTTCTATGCCTTTTGATGACTGACGAATTTACGTGTAGTGCTCTACGTGCTGTTTTTGCCAGTTTGTGACAATGACATATTTTAATCTGAATACAGTCAATAAATTTTTATCCACTTGTTGCTTGTAGATTGGATCAGGTTGAACGGATGGGCGTGCAGGTGTCATCAGTTAAAATGGAACTTTTAGAAAGGGTAGATCAGCAAAGATCAAGCTTCAGTTCTGATGCTTCAGCTTCAGGCTATGAGGATTTCGGCCAGATCGTATCACTGAGTGAGTGCGGCTGTGTTTTGACGTGCTGCTTGGAATTCTTCATGAAGACTACTAGTCTATGACCACGCTCAAATAGCACGATGTCTCCTGTATCTGTCCGAAGTGATCTAGCTTAAAAATCGTTTCCTATTTTTTGATGAAAAAGCAGCGAATTGTATCTTATTTTCATTTTGCCCATCGTCAAATTAGTTCGAACCAGTGAACTAATGCAAAATCGTGAAGAAGGAAGATTTAGTTTTACATTCATTCATATGTGAATAATTTTGTCAGGCGTCTTTGTCACTTGGGTTCGCTGAAAAGGTTTGTGTTAATTATTGCAAGACTGTGCTGTATAGGTCGAGTATTCGCGATAAGCTGTCGTCAATTGTCAGTCTGCATCTTGTGTGCGATGTTAATTATTCGTTTTAACAGCTTATTTAATTTGAGTGTTTTGTTCTGCTTAGTTAGAGTTCTAGCGTTGTATGCATGCAGAGCTAACGTGGTAAGGAAGCTTCTGGAAGCAAGTACAACTTCGTTCCTATTTAATTTCCTTTGTGGGAAAATAAAGCACAGTGGGTCATGTGCGGATTAGTGTAATTGCCTCGATCACATAGCCGTCTCCTGGCTTCATTTGGCGCTAACCACCACATAATAGAATATTATCAAATTAAGCGTCTTTTTTTCATTCTACCAATACGTGGAGCGGAAAGTAAGACATTATCCATGTATCCTGTCCGCGATTCTGCCTATTCTGGCCCATTTTGTAGGACTTTGCCTGTATTCGAGTTCACCTTGGCGTGGAAACAAACGGCAGCCAATTGAAGCGCATTGCACAGTTGCGCACTGTTGCCAAGGGTAACGCCTGGCCTTATAGATTGCTTCCGGTCGGTCGCTAGCCAGCGTTAATGCGAGTGGACGATGTGTGCGGAGTCATGCTTCCCAGCCACGAAGACACACGAGCTCTCACCGAGGTCTGTTATTTTATTCGAGAGAATCTTTTTGGCACCGCGAGTCTCCTCTGCGACCGGACTCTGCACGAAACTCCCACCGAGAAGAGATTTGTCGTTTTGAATGCCTACTGCCAGGTCAAACTCGGTAAGGCAGATGACACCCGGTCCTTGTTCCAAAGCAGATTTCAGGAAAAGTCTCACAATCCATCAGGCTGCTTAACACAATCAAAAGGGACAAAGATGTGGGACTCGCTGCGCTGTGCGCTCTCAAACTCGCCTTACAGGCCGAAGCGACCGTCGGTAGGAGTTCGGAAGAGGATCAAGGACTAAAAGTGCCTTTTAGACGCAGTTTCCCTGCGCGACGTCGAGATGGATATGAATGCAGTTTGGAATTCCGCAAATGCATCGAACTGTTATTTGGCTGGACTCGTGCTCATGTTTGAGGGGATGATCGAAAGGGCGACTTCTCTGGTGGACAGGGCGGTTCGGGACATTCCGAACAACGGCGTGGTGAGTAAATCATATTGATATATTTTATTGTCCGGGTTTTTCTTTAACGCTTATTTAAATGTGTGTTTTGCAGCTTGCGACGTTGAGGGGATGGCTGGATGTACGAACCGGAAAAGACATCAAAGAGGCGATGCGGCTGTTCGACGTCGGAATCAGACAAGACCTCCCGGATGCACTCTTAGGGAAGGCCAAACTCTACGAATCCAGGTAATAAGAATGCGACCTAAATTCATTTTAAATTTTACATTTACAGGCATAACGTCGCCAACATGGAACTCATGGTCAAGGCTTTGCTGGAAAAGTACCCCAGTTTCCTGCCGGGACACATTGAAGCCGCACGCTGCGCTCTCACCACTCGAAACATCGAAAACTTGAACGAGCGATTGCAAAATGGAAATCTCGTTACGGTTTGTGGCTTAACAATCTTCCGGTTTCATGACCCTTCCTTTCCAGAACCACTGTTTCCTATTGCATGTGATCGAACTGGTGAAAATCGTCGTTTTGCACGGGGACCTCTCGGATATCAATTCAATCCTTAATGACATCAACGACACCGTCGCTTCTTCGGAGAACGATAACGCTCAATATCAGCTTTACTTAGCCCAGCTGCTCCTGCGTTGTGGGTTTGAGCATCAGAACATACTACAGTACGCTCGGTGAGCTTATACCATTCTGCCGTGATTTGCAAAGTGATTGTGGCCTTCCAGAAAGCTTCTTGACAGAGCTCTCGCCATCGAACGAAGATCGACGTTCCTTGTAGAAAAGAGCAAATTGCTGCTGCTCGAGGGCGACTTCAAACAAGCAAGGACTCTAGCGATGACCGCGCTGGAGGTCGACCACGACCCAAGCGACGATGTTCTGTTAGGTAGGGTCTCTTTTACTTTTAGCTTACATGAGCTAAGAGAATAGGCGTTTGTAAATAGTATGCTAGAAAGATTTTACTTCGAAGGTTTTCAGGTGTCGTAAAATGTTATTTGGCCGAAGGAAAACTGTCCGAGGCAATTGCTCAAGTCCAGTTTGTCCAATCTATAAATGTGGATATCCAAAAATCGATGGTAAGCAATCGATGGTTTGTCACAATTTACCGGATTCGTCTTCAGTATTTTCATTTTTACCAAGCACTTATCGACCGGGCGCAGTCTAAGTCAGCGGACGTTGTCCTTACTGGGATTCGCAACGCATCCGACATTCTTCTATCCAACGTTCAGGTTTGTATTTGCAGGCCAGATGCCAAAGAAGTACACCGATTTCAGAGCATTCCATTCGGCATAGAATATCTTCATTCATTCAATCCCGCTTTCGTCTACGAAATGGTCTCGGTTCTGTTCGACTACGCCCCCTTGGTGGTGAGGAAACTTATTCGCTTTCTATCCAATTTTTCCGTATAGCCAACAAAAATTCCGACGATTGCGCTACGTGATATAACACGACTTCTCACGACGATCCACGACACCTGCCCAGGACTCACACGACTCACTTTTTTGCTGGCAAAAGCGAAATACCTTTTGGAGGAGGTGGAGGAATCTCAAAGGCTTTTGATCAGGTGCACCGAGCGCAGTCCCTCTGTGGCGGAAGCTTATTTGCTACTTGCACAGGTAAGTCAACTTTTTGTGTCCGCATCTTTCCGAATCGAGTCAAGAGAAAACTGCGAGTTTTTCAAAATTTGTTTTTTTTCAGATTGCACTCAAGAAAGACCAACTCGAAAAAGCGGACAAATATCTCGATGAAGGCCTCAGTAACAACTTCCAAGTCCGGGAGCACCCTTTGTTCCATGTCACGAAAGCCAGACTCATGAAGCAGTCAAACCAGCTGGAGCCCGCTTTGGCGCAACTGAATATGGCTCGCCAGTTGGCGGTCATGAAGGAAAATGGAAAACGTGAGTTTTTGAGTTTTGACAGCGTGAACGATCTATTTAGAGGAAAAGAAAAAACGTGACCGCTTCGAATCCACGGAGTCCGATAAAATCGCTGTTTATCTGGAAGCGATCGATTGCTTGCAACGACTTCGGAAATACGTGAGTTGCGATCTACTTATGCTCATTTTGCTCATTCAAATACGTTTTGAGACAGAGGCAGATAGTCTGATGAAGGAAGCTATGGATCGTTGGCAGGGAACTCCTGAAGAACACCAGCTGGTAATGCTCAATGTGGAGATCCGGCTCCAGAAGGGGTCCGTCGACGACGCGCTGAAGATTTTGCAAAGTGTACAGCCGCAAGACGCCAACTACCAGGAGGCCAGAATCAGGATGGCCAAGGTCTATCTGGAGGAGAAGAAAGACAAAAGGCAGTTCGCGATCTGTTATAGGTGAAAATATATTGCTCGGACGTTTAAACTGCTTTCGTTTCAGACAGATTCTAGATCACAATCCTTCTCCCGAGGCGTTTTCTATGCTGGGAGATGCTTACATGAGCATTCAAGAAGTTTGATGCCCTCTAAAAATTGAGACTATAAATGTTGATGTGTTGCAGCCCTTGAAAGCCGTGGAAGTATATGAATCGGCGATCAAGAAAAACCCGAAGGACCACATCCTCGCGCTGAAGATTGGAGACGCCTACGTGAAATGTCACATGTACGCGAAGGTAGGTGATAGTTCAGTTTGTCTGATATTTCAATGCAACTTTCAATGTGTTAGGCTGTTACTTTCTACGAAGCTGCTCTGAAAACAAGTCAACTGACGATTATTCGGCTTAAGTTCGCAGAACAACTCTTTAAAATGGGCAGCTACGAAAAGTGCGAGAAAGTTCTCCGCGAAGGTCTTGACAAAGACCCGATTCCGATTGGTAACTTATTTTCTGAGCTTCATTTTATCCATCCATTTATTCAGAAATCCCGTCGATGCAAGACCATGTTGCTTACTTAATGCTGTTGGCGAAGATCGACTATGAAAAGGGAACCTGGGAAGGAGCCATCGATAATCTCGTGAAAGCGAAAGACATGCAGATGAGACTGCTTTCGAAGTTACCCGGAAAGGACTCGAATGTTGAGCAGAAAGCGCTTGCTTCTCAGTGCGTCCAAAACGGGAAGAACATCTCGTTGAATTACTGGTTTTTAGGATCTGCTGTGACCTGGCGGAATACTGTATGACACGTCGGGAATCGGCCAAAGCCGCGGCATATTTCCAAGAAGCGCTGACGATAAACAAAGATGACATCAAGGTTTGCTTCAGATTCAGCGTTCGCTTATTTACTACAGGTTCTTGGTTACAGTGTATGTTGGCATTGGCTTCTCTTCGGCTGTCGATGAACGAGCTGGATATGGGCGAGCACCACTGTGCTGCGGTCCTCAACCTGGACGAAAACAACGATGAAGCCACACTGGTATTCAAATAATTGGAGACGTTGCACACTTTGCGCTTTCAGATGATGGCTGACGTCTTATACCAAAAGAACGATAGCGAACAGGCGGCTCTGAGGTTTTCAAAACTGCTCGACCGCAATCCCAGTAAGGCGAATACCCAGACGCATTTGTAAGGCTGCACATTTTATAGATCAGTATCACGCTCTTGCTCGATGCATTGAATTGAGCTGGCGACGAGGAGAATACGACATGGCCGAAAAGTATCTTCACAACGCACTGGAAAACAATCCCAGAGCTACTGTCGATGCAGGGTTTAACTACTGCAAAGGGCTTCACGAATGGTAAGAAAGTTCCAATAAAAGAGTCACTTTGAACAAAAATGTACTTTTTTAAATTCTTTTGTTTCAGGTATACGGGAGAGCCGAACGCAGCTCTCCAAGCGTTTAACCGCGCTCGCCGAGACCTCGAGTGGGGCGAGCGCGCAATCTACAACATGATTGAGATTTGCCTTAACCCCGAAAACGAAATCATTGGCGGTGAGGTTTTCGAGCACACCGACGAGACAAATGCGTAAGTGATGAATGCTTTCATACATTAATTTCTTTCCGCATTTTTGAGTGTTGAGCAAAGTGAGAAAGAAATGGGCGCGAAAACAGCCGAGCGCTTCCTGAAGGTCTGTTGAATGTAGTGAGGCCAGTGTATATATCAGAGTGTACGTTTAGGAGTTGAGGTACAAACCCGGACTGGACCATAAGTACCGCTGCATGGAAAGCTTTATCCTCCTCGCCACTGGGAACCGGAACAACGCAACCAAAGCTTTGAACAACTTTTTGGAAATAATCGACAGCGACGGGAACGAAGACGAGAAACCGCTGAATGTGGCTGCGATACTGGGATCCGCAAGAGCTTATATGTATCTTAAGCAGATGCCTAAGGCGAAGTTCCAGCTTAAGAGGGTGCTCAACTACCCATGGACCTTAGAGGACGCGGACTACCTTGAGCAGTGTAATTCTTTCATTTTGCTCGTTTACGCAAATGTTCATGAATTAAGGCTGGCTACTTTTAACAGACCTCTACATCAACCAAGGGAAGCACGAGCAAGCGATTTCTGTCATTCGAACCATTCTCCAACACAACGCGGTGAGTCTGTTGCATTTAGAGAACAAGACCGTCCCCCATCTTACCATAAGTTTTATACGTAACATTTCAAACGACTGTGTTCTACAGAGTCCGATTTCAGAGCTCGATTAAGGCTTACGAGTTCATGGGATATTTAATGGAAAAGGACCAGAAGTGGAATGACGCCATCAAGAACTACGAGGACGCGTGGACTCGATGCAAGAACCGAAATGCGACCATCGGTAAAATTACGCTTTAAATTGTATTTTATGACGGTTTTATAGGGTATAAGCTTGGCTATGTCTACCTAAAGCAGCGACGCTGGTTCGATTGCATCCAGGTGTGCCATAAAGTGCTCGAACAGAATCCTAGTAACCTCCGAATCCGACGCGAGATCCTGGAAAAGGCCAGAACGAGTCTGAGGCAATAAACGATGTGAAGTCGTGTTTGTACGTTCGCGTTTATGTTGATTCTTGCTGCCCGGCGGTAGTGTGTTTTCGTGACGCGCGAAGTGTGTCACTCGGCATTTTCGTCATTCATCAAACGAACTCTTGAATAATTGGAAGAACACGGCGCCACTAATTGGAATTTCGAGATGCTCTTGCCCCCTGCAAGCGGCCAAGGGACGCGCAGTTCGTGTGCAGAAGCCAGCCTCCCAGTATGTTCGTATGACCTAAAGTGATTGACCCAGGTTTGGCCCCCATACACGACCGAAAACGTTGCAGTGATCCAGGAGGCACTCCAAACACGCGCCGGACTCAATTTACAACCGGCCGCGGTTCGAGTTATCGGCTAATAAAGTCCCTAACGATGTCATTGTCCAGAATGTCTCCGAGATTATTATCGCTGGCGTGCTGGACTTGTAGCACTCGAACCAGGTGTCACTGGAAACAGAACTGCTGGATAATTGGCCGACTGGGAGTTACCGTACCGCACGGTTTAATCCCCTTCGTCTTCTTTTCGGTGTTTGCGTCTTCTGCTTCGCGGTTCTTTCGTTCTGGCAGTTTCCCCTGCCAGCAGTTCTCATTTTTCGGATTCCGTGCGTAGCATACAAGCTAGATTCTGTCTGTGATTAATGATGGATTACAAAGCTTGTTTCCTTCATTCAATTCATTTTTTCTTTAAATGCTAAAATCGATTTCTCGACAACAAGAAATTTTTTGAAGTCGTCGGATATTTGTTATTAAAAGGAAGTCGACTTTGTAGCTTTTCAGTAAATAAGAAGCTACAAACTCATATTTACAGACAAATTCAATTTCGGTCTTCTTTTTGTACATCGCGCCTCTCTCAAAGAAAAGTTTTAGTCTTGGGTAACCACAGAAATGATGAAGGTCGCTAAAAGAAGACTGTGAGCGAGTGGTTCATAGCCAAACCAGATTGTCATGAGAGTCCTTAAAGTGAAGCCTTTGTGCTGCACACATTCCTAGGAGCTGCTCTCGGAATTTTCAGACTTCTGACGAATGCTTATTTACCTTTATTTGCAAAGGAGGAAACCACGAGAATTCTTTCCGAATAGCTCGAATGAATTACAATCGAAATTTCAACTTGCCAATGGATGGCCGAAGTAGGACTGATGATTTAGAACCCTGCCATCTCCCCTGTTTATTGCGTCGAGAAGATCCAGGTTGGCAACGACCGTTAGAGAGAAAAGGTCGCTGGCAAACCTTTTTTAAGCATTCAGGCCCCATTTAGTACCGGAAATTGGGCCACTGGAGGCACGCCTGACAAATGACCATCCAATTAAAAGGAATTTCTTAATTTATATGAGATCAATGAGCGTTGTCACTCCGAGACATCCGCGTATCCGCGCTAACTGCTGACAAACGAGCGCCTTGGAAAAGGCGCTCGCCGAGTGTAAATATATATTTGTCTAATTATGGCCACTAAATGAAAACTAATTGCTGTTATCCTGCCCTATCTGGTTTTGCGCCTGTCCTCGTAGACAGCGTGTCAACTGACGCCACCGAATCGGCGGCGGAAGAGGGGCTTGGCCCGAAGAAATGTAGATGATGCGTGTTGATTATGTTAATCCTATTATGGCTCTGTTTATGCAACCGCTACCAATTCACACACTTTTCGAACGATAAACACTTCTTCGCCCTTCTTGGCTCCTTGCACGGCGGACCAATTGTTTTATCTAGCTCAATTCTCCTTTACTGACTCCTTAATTCTGCCGCGCGCCGGTTCGCGAGTCAGCATGTAGCTGAAACCGGTAATTAAAGCTTGGACAGGTCTGCCGCGTTTGGCAAATTGAGGAACACGCAGAGGGAGCTTCCTGGATCCAAAGGGGCCAGCGGCGGGCGGAGGAGTCCGCAAAGGGCGACACGCGGTTCTGGTTCGTCTCGATTGCGCGATCGCAAATTATAGCTTCCGTGATGATTTTGAATAATTAATGTAAATATCAAAAGAGATATGACAGATACACATGCAACGTGGCCTTCGGAACGAATTCATCGGGCCGGTGCATGGGAAGTCGACTCCAGGCGAGCTGGAGGACAGAACGAGCTCAAGGAGGCGGCAGCGGCGGCGTGTCGATACGGTCTTTGTTTGCGTGTGGACGCATTGTCTAGCTGTAACTCGTTTATTTCCTCGTTTTTGCTTGTTTCGTTTCGGTTTACGGGCCATCGCCGCCCAGATTTAGCTCCCGTTTTCGGTGAAATATTCAATCGTTGGACATATTGCGTGAGTGTCTCTTTCGAGCTTTATCGTCGCCCCTTCCCGCTGGGGACTTGCCTTGTTAGCCAGTGTTTTGACATGTAATTATGAGAACTTCGCGGGCGAATTAATTACATGTCCTCTCTCTCTTCCTCGGCTCCAAAGACACGGGTGTCGAAGCCGTCGATTGGAAATCTTCTCAAATGCCAATTATAACGTGTCACTCGCGGTTCCGCGGTCTCTCAACGTGTTGTTCCACGGCGCTCGTTTGCCATTTCGACAGCGGCACGAAGGAAGTAGCAAACGTGAAGTTTGTACCTCGACAGCCTCCTTGTGATTTCGGTGCTCAGATGCGCGAGTGTGCGGCGTGGGAACAATGAAGGCTCGACAAACAGAGAGGAGACCCTCAGTGCAGTTATCAATTGTTTATGCTGTTGATGTGGCTACTAGCGGAAGAGGGAACCTCGAAACCCCGAAAGGTGGACGCCGTGAGCGGCGATCGCTGGGGCAGCGAATTCGAAGTGTAACCGATCGCGGAAACATACCCGGTGTCCGGTTTCACTTTTGTCCTCGGGGAACTTCGTTAAGACAAACATTTATGCGGCGCTTTTTCCCTCAACTCTTTCTCGCTCCCACAGGCGGCGAGGCCACGTTCGTTTCCTCCTGCGTGGTTTCTCCTGTTTAAACGATACACTTTTCGTGCGTGTGACTCGCGCACGAATTCTTCGAAGTTGAGCTCTTTTTGCCGTTCAGAAGGGAGAACAACGCGGAAGAACGCGGGAGGTCGATGTGGACGACGTGGAATCAACGCAATCTGTACAGTTGATGAATGGTTCTCCGCGGACCTCATGAAGCAGACGTTCCATTATCCGCTGGTTCTTCTGCTGATGGTCCTTGTGCAACAGATCTACGGTAGCTCCAACCTTCCTCTTTTTGCGCCATTTGCTTGTTTTCAGGGAGAATACGAACTAACCGCTGCTATAGCTGCATGTCGCCCCTCTACGAAGAACTCTTTAGGGAAGGTATCATGTCGAGGTTAGTGAGCAGAAACCCCGGGGCGATGACAAAACCAGTGTTTCAGGTACTTTTACGAACCAAAAAACTTCACTTCACAGTGCGACGACCCGATGAACCCCGAGATGATCGGCGTAACGCCATGCCGGACGATCTGCCTCACGCTCACTCAAGATTTTGTTGTTATGGGTATGTCTGGCGAGGTTTTCCCACAAGAACCCGACACAACCGCTTTAGGTCGGAAAACAGGACGTCGGCTCACGATGAGAGGATGCTCAACTTCGCTCAACAAGCTCGGCTTCTTCAATAGGACGATAGCCATGTTTGACCGATACGATATTTGCCGAGATGTGAAGGTCTCCGACCTCTTTCGCTATGAAACGGAAACTTCATCCTCGCGAGAAATCGTCCACGTTTGTAGCTGCTTGGGTGACAGATGCAATGCGGCCACAGCGGGCTCGATGCGCCAGTCGGCGGCGTTTAGTCTTTCAGCAGTTGTCATTGCCACGTTCTTTGTGCACAATTGCTTGTTTTCTTGAGTGAAGCCACCTAGTTACTGTACAGACCGAGGTTACTTGTTGCCTAAATTAAATTTCATTTTTGAGAACGCGTCAGGTTGTTGACGACAGAGAGGAGGTTGCTTTTGGGCTTAGATATGGGAATTGCACTGCACCAAAACATCTAAACACATGGTTTTTAAAGCTTTTTTTTGCTTTTGAGTGTGTTGTTCTATTCTCAACAAATCAACCGTTTCCGATTCCGCAACGTTCGCAGTAATTATCTCTTGATTCATAACCTTGAAAGAGTGAGTACTCCTTAATCTCTCACTCCACAAAATATAGATTTTACTCGAAAACAACTCAGGCCCTCTAAAAGCAGGCTGCTTGTAGGAGGTCTGGATCAAGCGAGTGAACCGAGGAAAGCAACATTGCAAACAAAAATTTATTGTAAAGCTTGAAGGGGTTTGGCGGAATCAGAAAGAATAATGCCGCCAAGGGAGGATCGTTTATTCAAGGGGAAACGGAGTTCCGACCCGGATTAAGGAGGAAACATTGTTTGCTTGAAACGGGCACGGGAGTGGCCGCAGTGAGATAGTATTTCACTGACTGCGGCCTGCTTCGATGTACTCAATGATTCGCTTGAAGGCAGCCAGCATGTCCTTGCCTTAACAGATCACATTTAGCACTGAGCAAACCTTGATGAATTGTTACTTGTGGGGTCAATGAAACGAGCAGGCAAGGCGAAGGCATAGTTGTCATCAACATCTTCGGGACGCAGTTCAATTCCGTAGATGTAAGGAACGCCCCTATTCTGCATGTAGTCGATGCTCGTGCCGGACGCGGGATCTGCAAACGGAAAGTTCAGTGGACATTTGAACAGCTCTGTCTGTGTTGAACACCAAAGTTTCCGTAACACTGACCATTTAGGCCATACAAGAAAACTTACACAAGACGTTGCTGATGGTTCCATAGTCGTAGATTGCTCCTGTCGCGTTCTTGATGGCGGCGACGGCTAGACGAGCGGCGGTGGTCTGGTCGTTGTAGTTCTCGGGTCGGTCGACGGTGTATCCCCAGGGCGAGAGGAATACCTGGCCGAAGGAGTGGAGACTCGCGTACATCTTCAGGTCAGGAATTTGCCAAGTAATGAAATCCCGCATCCCCGCGATCTCAGGTTCACTGAAAGGCTTCGCTCCGGAGTAAATATTCGAGCAAGGGTTGTTGTTGGCGCCCGGTCCTGAAACATGGCTTGCGTCTTAATTTGTCCCGAAACCCTTCCATCCACCTCCCCAACGGTAGCCCCAGTTTCGGTTGGCGTCGACTCCGACACACCACTTGTTCGTGGTGACGTTGAGTGAGCGCGTTTTTCTCCACAGTCGGTCCTGAAATGGAGGACGTGAATGAGCGACCGTCCCAATGTGACCATTTCCAAAAAGCAGCGTACGAGTTGGTCTGTGCTCTTACACCTTTCCCTATCTAATTGTAAGGATCAAAAAATGTAAAATCGCGTCCAGTCACGTGCTTATCAAACACTTCCATTGATCTAGCACAATGTACAAATGCAAAGCAAACGCAGGCTTACTGTTTCTTGGCTGTAGACATATCCGTCGGGGTTGGCGAGAGGCACGATGTACCAGTCAAAGCGATCGACCATACGCGTAATTTGATGATCATAGCCATAGTCTGTGACAAGCTGGAAAGAACTTCGCTGAAGCGATTCATTATAAATGCACACAAACCTTTTTCATTAAATATAAGGCGACAGCAGGCGCGATCCATTCACGGGCGTGGATTCCGGCATCGATGAAGATCGCTGGTTTGAAATTTCCTCGCTTTCCAATCTGCGGACAACAACCGAAATCTTCAAAGCACATAAACTTTGCTTACTTTTACTCCGAGAAGGTCCCGTCCTTCAAAGGTTTTGGTGATGTTGATCAGGCCCACGAGTCTTGGGTATTGGCTCGCAAGTTTGCTCATAAAATCGATCATCTAAAACAAGACTTCCCATTACCAAAAAAGCAAGAATTTAAGTCACCTCATCATAGGAGTGAAAAACGTTGACGTCGAAATCGGCTACATCTTCACTTTCCAGGCTGCGCTTGCGGCGGTGACGGTGCAGGTCGATTTCCCTCTTTTCACGATTGATATGTTTCTGCGCGTCGGGGTCGACAACAGAATATTCCTTTATCCCGTTGGTCTTCAAAGTGTCCGTTAGCGCCTTGAACAACTGTGGAGCAACAAGGACATCTGCGTAAGGGCGCCCTTTGCGAGGTTCGACGAGCACGTCCAGAAGCAGCTCATCCGTTGGCTAAAACAAACGTGTAATTATTTAAGAGGATCGTTGTTTCCGCTTACATTCTTGTTGAGGGCATCGTCTTCAACTTGTGTAAGCCATTCGTGGTCGTTTTGTGTCGCTGGGAACCGCACGAGCTTGTAACTGAAAAATCAAATATTACACCAAGATTGACTCGATGCGAAAACACAGGTCATGAAAAGTCGCAAGTTCGTTTGAGCGGTGACGTGGACTCGTCGGTTCTCTGACGAAGCCGCCTTCTGGCATTTTCGCTCTCTTCAACACATATGTCAGCTCATTTTGTGTCTACTGTGTGAATCATTCAACCAAGAGATGGTTTTAGGAGATCAAAAAACTGCGAAAACAACATTATGATCGGGGTTAGCGATCATAATGTTGTACGTGACATAACGTGACCGCTGGGTACCGAAAAATCGTCACGATGATGTGGGGAAAGTGCTACTTTTTCGCAATGAATGCTAGATTGAAGATTCTTGTCCGTTATTGGCCTATACAAACAATAACGGAAACTGTTCGGAACGAAATTAGGGAATAAAAATAGCTAGCATTCTAGACTTGTTGCAATGTTGTTTTTACTTTCCGTTGAAGAAAGACTAAAGCGTTTTTTGCAGAGCACGATTGAACTTTTGAATATTTTCATGTTCGCTCCACTACAAACGAACGATTATATAATTATGACCGCTGCAAACGGGTTGATAAATCGCGAGAAGCACTGATACTTTCAGAGGTGATCGGATTAAAAGGGCAAAGTTTCTTTCTTCAGTACATTGTTTGTAGAATTAACACGAAGAATTTCTACAAAGAGATAAATTGAGTTTTGGACCCAAACACCACGCAAAGTCAGTTCAGATCAAATCAGTGCAGCTTTGTTTTCAGTTTTTGCAGATACACGTACGTGGGTTGTCGGCGGTTTCAAAGAGAAACCTTTTTAGTAAGACTAAAGACAATAGTTGAAAACAATGGAGAGCAGAAGAACTGGAAGTAGTTGAGTTGAGCGCAGAGCAATAAAAGGAGAATGAAAACTCTGTCGAAATTTCAATTCACGGAAAAGTGGGAACTTGGGAAGTAGCGTCTACAAAAATTCCGATCTTTTGGATTTGGCCACTTACCCGGTGTAATCTTGCGACGCAGACGCCAAAACAGCGACGTGAAGTACAAGCGTGATCAGAACGTCCTTCCAAAACATCTTCGGCGTTTTCGAAGCGCCGCTTGCGGAAGTCGCTGTCTCCTGAAGGACCATTCAAAACAGAGTTAATAACGCGTGTTGATTTGCTGAGGTTTGAAAAGGCGATCACCAGTTAGCTCAGGCAAAGATCTTTAAGCGCGAGAGGCTCACGTTGAGAAGAGGGACCGATAACAAAAACATGATCACGTGGAAGTCAAGAGGCACACAACCAACGGTCTCTTTCTGTACTGTACATGGACACAGCTGTAGACTAAGGAAGCTGAAAGAGACCCGAAATCGGAGAAAGAGACGGTCTTCGACCACGTCGGAGTCCCTAATCGGAAGACGCCGACTGCGGGTATATAAGCCATCGGCCAATGATAAGCGCGAAGAGCATCGCTCGAGATAGTGTGTACAATCCGGCGATAACTGCGACTGTGGGGCCTGGGAACTACATGGGATGTTTGCATGTTTGGCCAGAAAGTTGCCGGCTTCCTTATTCTTTTGTATCGTTTGCGCCTTCAGGTCCCGCCCTCCTCTCCCAATGTCGCCCCGTTTTGTGGCAGTTTCAAGGCGGGATTCTCCCTTTTCGAGTGATCTAAGATGATCTGTCCCACACATGTGCCGAAAAGTTGGATGTAAAACAACTTGATTTTTGGCGAGTGAAACGCATGAAACAGAGTTTCCGATGAAGAAGACCCAGGAATCGAGAATCAAGAGGAACAAAATAAGAATGCACTAGTCCCATCTGTGCCATAAAAGTTGTTTGAGGTCCTTTGAAAACGAACATTTGACCCGAGAAGTTCTTGTGAATGACAACAGCATTCAGCCACACTGCCCATAAAAACAAGAAAGTCAGAATTGTCATTTGAAATCATTTGAAATCTGAAAAATTGAAATTTGAGTTGATCAAGAATCTGTGCTATTTGATGCCGAACCACCAGAACGAGCGCGAAAAGGGTTTGCAGAGGAGGTTGTAAATGTGTTGTCGAAGGTGTGGCACAAAGATTTGGAGATAAGAGGACAGATTCTAGTTTATATTCAAACAACTTGCTGATACGGAAGGGCTGGGTGGCTCGAGCCGACACCCAGGAAATGGTTCGAATCGGAAATAAACGGGAAGATAAGGTGGCCGCTGCCTCGCGAAATCGCCAAGATCAAAATGAAAGAAGCTGGTGATCACAGGAAACTTTCTTTTTCGACATGTTCACGGAAGGCCACAGCACATGTCATCTTGTCATCTCAGACGGACGTGACTTGGGCTTCCATTAGTGGGCCGCTGTTATCTGACAAGAAACGCCCACTATGTAATGTGGCACTATTAGTTAAAGTTGTCAATTTTGCCGGAAATGGGATCGCAAAAATTTATTCGGATTCGAGGAATGCTCTCGCGTCCACGAGAGGAAGTCTGAGTGAGACTGAAAATAGAGCCGAAGAGATTAACTGAGTGGCTTCAGACCATTTAAGCTTCTGGGTCAGTCTCAAGCAAATCTTCCACCAAAATTCATATATTTACAAGATGTCTTCATTACTGTTGCAAGTCATTTATGACAAGAGCAACTGAAGCACGAAGTTGGGCGTCGATGATTTATGAGGGCATGTGGCAGAGCTTGACTAAAAATAAAATGTTTCCACCGCACCTGGAAGTCGTAAAACGTGCAATTCCCCTGCGATCACTTTCGATAATAATGTGCGTGCGTAAGTGGCCACAAAGTTCGAATCCGAACGTACGGACGACTTCACATCAGCAGTAAATGCGCATCGGACAGGAAATGTTTCAGGTGAAGCGAATTACGAGCTCCAGAGTGGGACCGAGCATTTCATGGCACGAGAAAAAGTGACATCAAGTGTTCTTTTCTCAAAATAATGTGAGGAGTGCTCGAGGATCCACGACTTTTGGCCTCCAAACAAAAAAAATTTTTAGTACAAAAAAGGAATGGAACATTTTAGAAGTAATCTGGCAAAGTGCTCAAGGTTAGGGTGTTCGTTCCCCGAAAAGAACCAAATTTATTAATCTGATAAAAAGAATTTTTGAGAAAGTAATTTTTCCGAACAATGCACTTATTCGCGAGATCCTTTCTACAGCCTCGTTTTTCGCGGTAATCAAATGATATTAATAAAGAGGAGTTCAATCACCAAACAGGACGGAGAAGACAATGGAGCCGGGCGAGATGAAATCAGCCCCGTTTACATTAGGACAAGTCACGTTTCGAGAAATCGCGCCAAAAACTCGCATTAACATTGCAAAATTCGGCAAAGCAATAGGCTTGAATAACTATGACCACAGATCACAGACTAGTAGATACCTGGCACAAACGGAATCTGGACTCATGCCTGTTCCTCGTCCTCTGTTTGATTGTTTACTTCGGTCGCGGCGTTTTCCGACCATCGCGCCCTGGGCTGTTGGCCCTGAAGATTCCGGTTCTCGCTGGACCGGTCAGAGTAATTTTCCCCCACATCCTGAGCCGCAAATCAAGGCGGATTTGATGCGATCATAACGTGACCGTTCCGGGTGGCAAGAAATACTTTTCCGATCTTCGTCAGGTAGACACGGATGAACAAACACGACCCCATGAGCACCGACCTGACGTCGAGGACTCCGGGAAACGAAACGACGATGCCCGCGGCTCTCTTCAAGTGGTGTTTGTAAACTTTGCGTACTTAACCATAAAGAAGCCCAGGTCGGCTGAGCGGAGCCAGGAGCGGTGGTCAAGACCATTTACTCAAATCGGTCTCAAATGTAGTGGTTTTATAATATCTACATATGTCCTAAGAACGCGCCTTTGGGAAACTGGCCTTTTCGGTTCAGCGTCTAAATCATGAACGCAGCTCCTAAAAATTGAAAGTGAAAGCACAAGTTTTCTTGAGCAAGCAGGAGAGAATTCAAAACCGAAATTCAATAGTCGGTTCTTCGACCATTTCAGCCCTCTGGTGACCACAGAATTGAAAGACGCATTTATAAACAGAAGTTTTTGCGGTGCCGCGGGGGATGACTTCCAGATGTGAGTGGCGGAAACGGTCATAAGACGCTTGGTTCGTGCCACTCTGATTAGCGTCTATTATGGAGAAACGCGAAGCACCATTACGGATCGGAAGGAAACTGATGAGGTGTAGAGGCCAGTTTGGAGAGGGGACCGGATGAGGACCAATATTTGTGCACTTACGCTTGCTCGTAAACAGACCTTCTAGGCCCGACCGTACTTTAAGCTTTTCATATTCACGTGGTACTCAAGTTGACGCACACCTGTTGTGCCATGCTTTCAGACTAGATCCTGAACACATGCTTTGAAAAGCTTTTATCTGTGTTTTGCATCCGGTTCTCAATAGCCAGATTCTTGAAAAACATGTCTAGCGTACAGGAGCAATCATTTAAGAGCAAGCGGCGCGGAGACGACTGATATGGCAACTGTTAAAGTAATTTTTAATTTTTAGAAAAGCGTAGTTTTCAAAGAGGGTTTCTGCCGCTTCCATAATTAACTTAAGGGCACTTCCTACCCGGCAAACTTTGACCTCCAACGGAAGCCGCTGATCGATCCAATATCGTGTGCACATTTTAAGAACATTGCAGGTTCCGGCCATTTAGCGTTTGATGCCGACTCGAACTGACTCACGCTTGAAAAACCTCTGAATCATGCGTGGCGGCCGTCCTTAGTCACCTTCCGACCACCTATCTTCTTCCCGACCCTTTCCATGCTCGTCATTCAACTCTGCAAATCTTGCTTTGCACTTTTTCGAGCTCATTTACCGCATGCAAAGACTTCAATGGCGTGGGTTTCCTTCCCGAGCACCTGTATTTCTTCAGCGCGCTCAATCGGTTCCCTGAACGACAGCTGAATTTACAGGACATAGATCGGTGCCACATCAGCGCGCTTTCGTTCCTTGTCCAATTTATGGAGTTCTGTAAGAGTCGCCGAGAGGTGGACACCTGGATTTAGTTGCAAGAGGTCCTTCGGCGTTATGATTGACGTCAAATTCTCACATTACCTGCGTAATCCTCACTTGCAGGTGAGCAGCAAACATCAAAGCAAGCAGCAAAACAACTTTACGCATCTTCCAGAGTGATGTCCATGCAGATACAAAAACGTTCAAGAATTGCGAAAGCAGTCAAATTCTGTTGCAAATGAACACGTTTATTTCTGGTCTTTGGAACAAAGCTGGGGGCTCCCACAGCACAGATTCGTCTGATCTCAAAGAGTGAATTTTTGTGGCTTAAGCACTTGATGGGACATGGCGTCAAAAGCAAAAAAAAACGTCAAAATAGGACCGCGCCTTAAACGCTTTTTCTCGTCGTAGAAAAATTATGAAAATTTTCTGATTGCAGATTTGGAATCAGCGACCTCAATTTAGTGGGGGTAGATGAGATCAAAAAGACATTTCAAGACCCCGAAAAAGTCACTCTTCACCATGTCCCTGTCCCTTTAAGATGCAGTCTGTGAGGCTTGCAGGAGAATGGTTGAAACCGTGTTTGCCCGTTGACGAGTGTGCCCATATACAAAGTGTTGGATGCACGAGTGTTTGAAATACGTATTTGTCTACTTCGGTAATTTCAACGTCTCCAGAACATTCAGGAATTCGAGAACTCCTCCGCCGTGGAGACAAGCTCGTAACTTCGTCCCTTCTTCAAGAGATTCGTCTCAATGGACTTTTAAGTTGGTTAAGAGTCCCACGAAGGAGGTGCCATTCGGGGAAGTATCCTCGTTTGTGCTATTAATAATTCCACTTCCTCCTGTGCAGGTGAAGCCGCCGGGGGGACACAAAGAGCTTTCCAAAGCATTTTTATCTGCTAGCATAGAACGCCACCATCGCACTGAAAGAAAACGATTCATACGCAAACAAAGATCATGTACAAAGTCGATCGGGGGTCGAGAGAGGAGAGACTAAAGGTCGTCGACACGTGCTTCACGCGGACCTTCGAGTGCATTGATGCAGACGTAGGAGAACGAGCAGCTTGTCGGGGATGTTTTGGGTTTAAGGAGTGTTTCACACTCGCCACTTGGGGAGGAAAGAGGGGAAGGCTGGGGAACTGGAGATGAACTAACGGAGCGATGATAAAACTTATAATAATTTACGATAAACGTTACAGATATTTCACCGTAAAATGCACTTTACGCGTGTGTTGACACTTAGACCGGTTGGACAGGAACGGGGTATACTGACGAGGGAGGGGAGGGCAGGGAATCTGAGATAAAGGGTCGTACTGGCCATGGGAAGTTTTTGACTATTCTTTACAGAGCGGCATTAGAAACAAAGATAATAAAGAGGGGATAAGGGGGAGGGGAGAGGTGGGGTTCGGTACTGGGCCATGGATAACAACACTGCGACGACGAATCAACTGTACTGGGAACTACGTAGAAGGAAGGAAGCTGGAGGGAACTGGAGCAACTGGGAAATGACTGGCAATGCAGAGAAGGAGCCTTTGGCAGCGTCCGACCGTTTGTATCACAATTGTTAACTGTTCATGAAAGGGAGACTGGCGAACGAGGAGGGGACGATATACAAAATAGAGTTTTAATTCACCGAGGAAATGGGAAAGGCAGCGCGGAAGGGACATAGAGCAAACAAGAACAACAAACGACGGGGACACATCAAGTGTTCTTTTGAGAACAAAATTTAGTTTAGAGTCGATTCCGACTGTAAAAACAAACCGTATCGCATGGGGTCAAAAGATCGGCTGTCAATGAGAAAGAATTCGGGGGTATCAGAGAAATGCAAAAAGAAAGAAACTTCAAATCATGTACAACAAAAAGTTTGAAAACGAGAATTTTGTGGAAAGTTGAGAAGAGAAAACTCTGAAGGACAGTTTGGTCCCGTAAAGCTCGATTTAGGGTGACCTTACCCGTGAAACGCCGCGCTCCCTCGCAAGGTCACTCTTATCCCGAAACACACACTCACAAACAGAATACTAAGAAGGACAACAAATCGCCGAGTTAGCCAGTAACCGGCTCTGGAAGAAGAAGTGCATGGTTAGAGAGAATTAGGAAGAACTCTACGAGAACGGAAGGCACTTGTGCCTTGCTAGCGGGAGATTTGTACAAACGGCGTTGGTGGATTACGAATTGTAGACGACGTTGTTGTTAAACCTTTGGATGTTTTCGAGCGGAGTAATCATGTTAAAGCTGAAAGAGCGAAAATCAGTCGCCGGGAGTACCAAAAACACCGTACCTTCCACGGTTGACTCGTGTGAATGCCTGGTTGTCGTAGAGGTCTCGCTGCGCCTTGAAGTTGAACATGTTCATCAGCATATCCGGGTTTGTGGGCATCATGGAGTTCGCTGCGGCCACAGCGGCAGCTGACCCGGCCGTTGTTCCGGGGTATGCGTACGGCGAAGCAGCACTGGATACGGTAGTGGCTGCAGCGATAGCAGCAGACGGGCTCGCAGCGGCGGCAGCAGCGGCGGCTGCCGCGGCGGCGCTGGATCCTTGCTGTGAGGCGGCAGCGGCAGCTTGGCTTATCATGTTGGCACTTGGGAACTGGCCAAGAGCACCTGAACGACTTTTTTGAAAAACGCATTAATTTTCGACAAACTGACCGAATTGGTCTTGGGTACCGAGTCCGTTCCACTGCGCATTCAGACCGTCGAGTCCATCGCCTCCGAATTCGTTCCTTAATTCGAAACGCAAATTTAAAAAATGAGCAAATATGGAAATACCGTATTCTGTTGAAATCTCCAATCCGTTGTCGATCGGAATGTTTCGTCATGTGCTTCGCTAAATAGGTCGACTGCGTGTATGATTTACCACAGAAGCTGCAGATGTGGATCTGAAAAGGAGTTGGATGTTATGAAAATGAGAAGCAGGTGAACCCACCTTCAAGTGCTTGGATTCCTTGTGTTTCGGGATGTGCTCCAGTAAAGAGTTCTCGTCGGTAAAGCACTTGTAGCAGCTGTTGCACTTAAACGGCTTGTCGGCCTGGTGACACCTGGAGTGCGACTGGAGATTCGATAGCTGGCTGAAGGCCTTCTCACATCCGGGGTGTTTGCAGCGATAGGGTTTCTCTCCGGTGTGCGTCCTGATGTGCTGCTGCAGGTGTGAGAGTTGCGTAAACTGAAAAGGAAACGTCAAAAAATAGCAAAAAAAAATCCTGGAATACCTTTTTTCCACAGTAGGTACATGGTCCAAATGGCTTGATCCCCAAGTGGATGCGCATGTGCTGGGCGAGGTACGAGCTGTTCGCAAACGACTTCACACAGTGTGAACATTTGTAGGGCTTGGGCTCCCTCATGTGCATCCCAGGTGTCAAGTCGGATTTCGTATCGAAACCCTAAAAACAGGACAAACAATTATTTTGAGTCGACGCGATGATCTGGCTTTTGTTGAAAACGGCTCCATTCAGGCTTTTCGTGGAGGGACCTTCCTGAGCAAAAGCTTTTCACCATTAAAAGTCAGACCACCATTTGTAAACCGAATCGAGATTTTGTCGCGTTACTGTTTAAATACAGTGTGTCTAGACTTTTTCGGGCACATGGAATTCATAGCCGACGTGTCAGACAAGTCGATCGGAATAAAAACCAGATTTTCGAAAGTGAAGATAAGGAAGTAGGAACTGCGATGAAGCCACTACGATTTCAGGTTCAAAGTTTAGCGACGGAAAAAGCGCTTAGCGGCAGAAGAAGAAAACGGGACGGAGCTTAGATTCGCTTGCAAAAAACCGAAACTAGTACGAAGGGGCTTTGTCATCTCAAGTCCTCTCCGAACATTGTCACTCTGCAGCCAATCACCGGCCTCCTGGGGCGGAGCCTCCCACCAACTATAACCTGTTCTCGGCGGCATCCGGCTGTAACAATTCCTTGCACCCATTACCATCGGTACTTCCATCCAAAGTCATCTCACTAAAACGCATAAATAATGGAAAAGTTTGCGATTTGTCAGGAGGGTACGGTAGCTTCGGATCGAGGATTCTCCTAGCGAGCATTACCAAAGAAGCGGATACCGAACAGCGGTCGCAGGACAAGAAGCGGTGGAAGAAGAGGGACAAGAACTGATAGGGGACGGCACCGCTCGCTGGGGATGAACAACAAACAACTGCGTGATTGTCGTTCGAGAATTCTAATCAGTATTTCGTGCGACGTGCAGTGGGAGACTGTAGGTAAAGAAACGCCTCAAAACGATGCCGGTTCAAGCAAAGGGCGCCGCGGTCCGATGCCGAAGATCCCTCAGCGGCAGAAAAAGGGTTCCGCACGGACGGAAGGACCACGTGGGGCCGCGCATCCAGCTCCAGTTCTCACGACTCGGGCAAAAACGCGTGCAGACACTTTTTTGCCAGTATTCCGTCGGTGACGTTGGCTCCGACCGACGGATCCGTGATGTCATCCCAGTTTTTCTTCAATTCGGGGTTTTTTCACGGGTCGGCCACTTTTTTGGATAAGAAAGCTGCGATCCAGTGCGTGTGGCCAATCAAGACCTCCGAGAAGCAGACGCTAGTGCCCCAAAAGTGACAGGCACAGGTAACCCTTTGCGTTCAAAGATGCAGAGGAAAGAGAGCGCAAACGGACAAAATGTAGGCAAAAAACGGTTGCAGCGATGGGGAAACCGATTGAAGTGTACGAATGAATATTGTCACCCCGAGAGCATCTACCAGAGCGGAGAAACCACGCACACAGAGAAGCACAATCGCGAAGAGACACGCGAACGCGCGTCAGAGAGGCAAACTACAGTATGAAAAAACGCTGCGTCGCGACTTGCCGAAGCGAAAAGTTATCAACCAACTCTCGGAGGCGTGCGGCCGACTTGGGCGATTGATTCAGTCGGAGGAACGGACGCAAATGAGAAGGAAGGGATGGGAGTCGGGACCGGAGGCCAAGTGTTGCTAAACCCTTTAGCTTAAACGCTTAAAGTCCGCCGATCTCGCCGCGTCCCTTTCCAAGGAGCTCAAGTTCTGCGCTGCGGAGACAAAGGATACCGTTTCCAGAAAACAGCGACGGTTTTGATCAGATTAAGATCAGTAAAGCAATTTAAAAACGGCAAAAAACGCGACGCGCAAGCGCAATTTCAAAAACCGGTTCGTATGGACGCTCTACCATAGTCTGCAAATATACATTTATGAGCGTGAGCGGAGGTACTCGCTTAGAAAACAGTAAAACCCAGCGGAGGGAGAAGGGCGGCTACTGGAAAAAATTGGGAAGAGGTCTGACAAAACGCCAAGTTGGCTGGGAGGACTGAAAAGGAAACTCGCATTTGGAGCAACGTGCTGGAACTTTCACAGAAAGAGCATCGATGCTTTCCACGGTCAACGTCTTCTTGAAAACCAAGTGGGCATTTACCTGGCGACAGAAAGGAAGAGGAGGCTTGTACTGTGCTGCGAGGCAGGAGGAGGTGAAGCAGGCACGGATGCTTGACGGTCGCTCATTCACAGGAACATGTGACTGCAGTGGACGTCAGGATTACGGTAGCGGTAGATTACGCTGCGGCTGGAGAACGCCAATCAACGAACAAACAAACAACAAACAAGAACCCGAATCGGCCAAAGAACTCATGTGATCTCGGCGAGGTTGACGGACGGCTGCACCGGAACATAAATAAAAGTACACAAAAAAGAACGCGATCGGTGTTCCTCGTGGGCTATAGTATCCATTCGGCCGGGTTCGCGGAAAAAGTGGGTTGCTGCGCGAAGCGTCGGAATGAGGTAAAGGTCGCAAAAAACGATCTAGGATTGAGGTGCGCGCCGGCAATAGCGGGCGGAAAGGGAACGCACACACAGACGTTTTTTGAGTCGACCGAGGTCCGTCGCGATAACGCCCGGGTGGTCGAACAACGCGGACGTGTCGAACGTGCGGGCCGGTACCAGGCGTTTTCGGCCGAGTCGAAACACAATGAAACAGTGAAGAGACAGAACCGAAACCAGAGACAACGCCAGAGCCGGAGCAGTTGTTTTTTGCGCCCCACTTACAGGATCAAGCAGGTCAGCGCGGTCGAAGTCGGAAAGTACTCGGAACGCGGTAGTTTCCTTCTACTCCTTAAGGAAGTTGAGAAACCGCCGGGTCTGACCCTCGAAGAACTCTTGAAAGCAGCGGACTTTGGAAATGTGGCAAAGTGGGCAGTGGAAAGATTAAAAGCGCCGGATTCAAGCTTGTCAAAAATATCCCGAACGTCTTTTCCGTTCAAAGTTGAGTGGTTTCAAAAAAAGAACGGAAAAAACCGCGGACTTTTGGGCTTTTTTTGGTCTTTTTTGTCTCTTGTTTGGTGTTTTTTTCTTTTGCAGCTGTTTTTACGCGGTTGTTTACATTCTTTTTCGTTCGACGCACTTTCAGGATGGGAAAGCCCCGAGCACAACAACTCGTTTGTTCATACTCTGCTCTAGGCGTTCGCCTCTCGTGGGAGCGGCGAGCCGGCCGTCCTCCGGGCAGCGAGCCAGCGGCGGCGTTCGAGCGAGCGAGTGAGCGACAGACGGAGGCGAACGGAGAGAGCAGGCAGAGTACACAAAAAGTGCGCTAAAAACAACTGCAGTGCAGAGAAAGAGACGAAGAACTGCGATAAAAAACGCCTCGCTCCCTCCTGGCAGTGCCATTGCCCAAAGTCCGTGACAGTCGGTGCGCGCCTCTTTTTTACTCTCGTTCGGCTCTCCGTTCGCGTTTTTCCGCTATGCAATAATCAAAAAACGCCTCAAGGGGTCGAGCAGAAGCGAACGAAAAAATCCGAGGGGCATGACCATAAGTGGACGCTGACCAGTACACACATCTTCATTTCACCAAATCTTGCATTTCATTTCTTCCAATTAGAGGATCTGTATCCATCTCTGTAACTATCCCTCGGTTCATCCTACGCGTCTCGAGTGTGATTTTGGATGTCTGCAGTCTGCTTTCTGATCAAAACGTGCCTAGCGCTGAGATGATTCTTCGCGGGCGTTTTTTGGATTTTCTTTGGCGCATAAAAACCCGCTTTTTACGTGCGAGTTTCTAGGATGTTTTGCCCCGTTTCAACCGCTTCCAATTTTTGGAGAACTCGTGACGAACAAAAGGCAATGGCACAGAGGGTTCCGCGTTGTCGGAAGTACTCTAATCTCTAAGTTCCTCAGTCAAAGTATACGGGTGCCTCGGGCGAGTTGAGAAAGAGCTCGCTCGCTGATAACGGCGCCGTCCAAGAAGAGGCTGGATACTGTAGCCAACACTCACGTTGACCGATTGGCGCCCGTCGCCGGCCGACTGTTCTACTTCACTGAGACTGCGTGTCAACCGCCGGCGACAAATAGACTTGCACCCTTACGCGCTGTTAATGTTCCATTATGGCATGAGGACACAAAAAGGGCTAAGTCTGAAGTAAATAAATGTAGGTCACGGTCGACGTGGCGGCATCTATGCGACAGAAGTCCGAGGATGGCGAGGCTAGAAAAGGGCTAGACAAAAAAAGACGAAAGACCGATGGTCAAAGCGACGATAGCCAGGGGCTGACCAGAAAGAGCACGGAAAAAGTAGTCGAGAACGGCCCCCTTCCAGGCGAACGCAGCGACGCAGACATTGTCAAACATAGGCGTGACGTCACTCGTCCATTGTGGGCCATTCGTCCGAACGTCGAGAGCTGGTGCCAAGGTACGGACACGTTGCGAGCTGCCGGTTTCGGCACTGATAAGCTCCTGCACTTGCATCGCCTTCTTCGCTCTCACTTTGTTTGTGTTCCCCTTGCGATTAAGATTCCAAGGGCAAAACGAAAAAAAAACGGCGAGGCGGTTTTGTTTCGATCAGCCCTCACTGTTACCAATTTCAAACGAGGTGTGTTCGGTGGTTCCTCCTGACTGAGTGCACCAGGATTAGCAATCCATTTTCGCTAGAATTTTACTGTCCCATATGTTGCGGAGGGTTGTGGTGGTGTGAAGAAGGAGAACAGCGTTCGAAAGAGAACCGGAGCACGCGCGCCGCGAGTGCGACGTGCTCTAAAAAACGCCTGCAGCGACGCCGAAACATTTGGCGACAGTTGCGGAGAATAAACCGCCGCACCGCGTGCAAAAAAAGCGTTTCGCCCTCGGCCGAGTCGTTTGGCGAGCGAGAGAGAGTGTGTGTGTGCGGGCGAGGAGTGCAGAAAGAGGCTACGAAGGAACGCTGTTGTCCTCCGAAGAACAACTGGACCCCGGGCGAAGCTTAAGGTTGTTGGTTGAATAAAATATTAATGAGTCTATTGAAGTCGGGCAGACAGAGCACGGGGTGGCCCGGCCGGCAAACGTTCCGAGACAAACGGCGCAGTTTTTGTCGCGTCCAAAAAGTGTTGCCCCGGAGTCAGGGGTCGTCGGACGGACGGCGAAGGGAGTGCAAAAACAGGTTGGGGAATCCGCCGACCGCGGTTCTAGCAACGGATTCATAACGAGGAACCAGTCGCTAAAAAGCGCAATAAACAAAAGTTGAGAAGTGAAACAAACCCAAACAAAACGCGCCAGAAAGAACGCCACGAGGGCCGAAAGTTTATTTCCAGACTTGCGCGAGTTTTTTGCACTTTAGACGCCAAAACTAATCCGTTTGGGCAGACTGAGAGCGAACGGACGCTGCAGAGTCGTTTCCACCCCATTCATGCGGGCCGCCGACTCCGCCGGACAAGGGACTAACGAGAATGTGACTGTGTCCACTTAATCAGCCGGAAGGTGAGCTGTTCCAGCGGTCAGCGTTCCCAGAACGACGTCGACTCGTTAACGGCCGGCGGCAAAAAAAACGACGAAAAAAGTTACGAAATTACAGGAGTTCAGGGGTCATCGGAAGGGAGAATGCAGACCTAGAGAGGTCTAAAAAATGGAAGCTGGCCAAAAGGCCGTGAAAACAACAAAAAGGATGCTAAAGCGAACGGGGTTCTCCCTCGTTTGCTCAAGGGAGAAAAGTGCAAAGCACTCAGCGATTTGCTCGAACTCCGCTGCGCGGTGATTAAACAATTAACAAACGGTGTCACCATTCGTGTGTTGCCATTATATTCATCTTGGGAAGCACCAGGCTAGCACCGGCGGCGGCGGCGCGTGTACTTTGCTGTCGTGGTTCGTGGTATTCCATTAAAAGCGATTTAGGATTTCGTGGGATTTCGTTCGCCGTTCCTATCGGCCCAGACGAGACGCCTGCCAACTGTCGCTGCTCGGCGGTCCGCACGGTTTTAGCAGCCATTTTTCGGCGTGTCTTTTGAATGATCAAAAGGTAAATATTGACTAGACGATGAACGCGGCGAGTCATTGACGAGAGGTGAACGTCAAACCGCAAAATGAAACATATCGCTTTTGGGTGAAACGGGGAACGACGCCTCCGTAGAGCGAGGAAGACAAATCTTCGACGACTCATATTTCCTCGTTTTTTCCCTTTTCGAAAATTCTTGTTAAAATGGACGCAAAAGTTGGAGATTATGGGCGGATGGATGCCGGGAGGGAACGAAGTCTCGTCACGGAGGAACACAATTTCAGAAAAGAGCGGATCAATCGGCTTCATTGTCAAGTGCGCAAAAAACGGACCAGATTGGTTTGGCCACTGGCCAGCAACGCCCTTTGAGCAAGCGCGTGCCATCCGACCACTTTTTTCGCTTGCCAAAATGCAAAAAACCGATAAAAACGGACGAAGCCGACAAGGGCGCGGCTAAGGGCGAAGGAAGCGGGATGTTGCACAATTTGTAAATAAACAGCGCTAGTGGACCCGACAAGACAAAAACAAAAGAAAAAACAGACACAACAAGCGACATACTCGAAAGTTGTGATGAAGACACAAAGGATTGTGCCTTCTGATCTTTGCCCTTCTTCCCGATCCAAAGAACGACTACTCGTATTCTCGTTCGCAAGAGTCCAGAAAGTACGAAATTGGCAAAGACCATAGTTTAGAGAACTACGCGGCGCCGAGAACGTTTCATCTGCTGTGGGGATAAGCTAAAGATCGTCCAAGGAGATGAGAATACAAAGTGCCTCGTCTGGGGGCGGCCAGGAGTACGAGATCGCTGCTTCCAATTTTTATAATTCGTAATGAATTGTGTCTGTAAGAGGACTTACAGCTCCCATTTGTCCGTTGGGTCGAAATCCAGGAAGACCGATGAGGTCTGGTCGCATTGAGTTGTATGAGATCAGACCAGGATTGTTCGAGAAGGTGGAGAAGAAGTCCGCTGTAATAGTGCTCCTTCAATAATAATTTTTTTGAACTTGAGTCGCGGTTGTTTTGAATTCCCTGCGCTCATTGTTCCTACGACGGGTTTCTTCAATTGCCAAAAGTCTCAAAAGTGCATTAAGTTGTCGAAGATGTTTTACAGGCCATAAACCAGGCAAAATAAACCATGCAGCTCGACTGGGTCAGATCCAAAGATTTAAGGAATTTTCCGCCGCTTATTTAACGGATGCTGAAGCAGTACCGGAATTGTTGAATGCCGCAGAAAAACTGCCTGAATTCGGCTCAAGCCCGGTCGCTTGTTGAAGAGCCAACCCAAGCTGGCCCATATTCTGAGACACGGATTGTTGCGGTTGTTGAGGGTCGGTGGCCTCGGGGAGTTTGTAAGATGCCGAATTCTGCATTTGCTGCTGTTGTTGGCTTGCTTGTGCTTGCTGTTGCTGGCTGGCGCCTGGCGTGCTTGATACGGGAGTCATGTTCCCTCCGGATAGATCAGTGTCCACAGTGGACCGACTGTGGCTGCGATCTGAAATACTCGAAATACAGAAGAAAGCAAGATAGACGGGTTACTGTGGGAATCGTTGGAATTCTGCTGCTGTTGATTGTACATTCCGTTCTGGTTTATCAAGCCAGCGAGATTGAACGCATTTTGGTCCGGCTGGTTGTTTGGGTCGCTGTTCAATTGAGAGTTTTGGCGGTTGTACTGCTGGTTGGCGATGCCTGAAACAAAATCGTGAAGAGAGCGGAACAGGGAATACAGGAACGGGAGCAGAAGGTGGAATCTGTGCCGCATTAAACCGGGACTCAATAATCGGCGACTGATTAATGGCCCGTGCGCTCGATTAAGGAAACGAAGGTGCAGGGAACCGGGCCCGGCAACTTTTCTATACCGCCTCATTCATGTTTTTGAGGAACTCATGCACCACATCTTCAGAACGGCGGCGACGACACGTCGCTGACGTTGCCCAGTCTTTGCAGGGTTACGGTAGCGCTGCGTGCGACCCCTCATGGATGAGTCTCTTTTGAGGGAAGCGCGCGCGGGGTGACCGTTTCCTCAACCGTATGTAATTAATCGTTCCTTGTCGCCCAAAGGCGAAAAGTTTCGCACAAGCATAAAAAACGGCGTCTCTCATCGCGCAAAAACCGCAAATTATATCTGTGAGTGTTAATTTTTTCGCCAACAAAGACAAACGCCGTATTGTCGCGCGATAGAACGCTGCAGAATGAGGTCAGCAGTACAGAAGGAGTGCATGTGGGAATGCCGCGGCTAGCGAGCCGGAGGGATGGAAGGGCGGAGGGAGTTGGTACAATGGGATCTTCGAGTGGCCGGTGGGAATCCCGAAACTCGTGGAATTGGTTTCCGAACAATTCCTGGAGAACACGGCGACTTGACCAAACGCCGAATATTGACCGATTATGATTCAGCGCCTCGGCAGTGAACTTGGCGACAAATGCCTGATCACAGAAATGACAGCGAAAACTATATCGATTTCGAGAAATACTCAACAGCAATTCTTGAATTCGCGCTCAATTTTTTGTATTTCATAGAAACATTTTTTGGTCAGTTAAGATCTTTGAGAACGCGAGACCCTTTTGTAAAGCTCCCTCAAAAACTGCAAAGCAGCAGAAAATGCGAAATACTAAAATTTGAACGCGAGGAAAGGTTAGCGGGGTCACACTCAACCACTGATTTGCTATGAACGGACAGAAAGTTCAACAGGTCACAAGATCTGGACTTTTTAAGTCTCTAATCGAATTCACTCCAAGCTAATTGTCAACACTGTAAGCAGACACTGACTCCTCTCCTGGATAAATGAACACCTCGTCCAGATCCAGCCACTTTTTAAAAGTTTTTCACAGCGGCACTTGTCGTAAAATTAGTGGGAGGACGACGAAACTTAACGTAGACGAGCGGCCAAAGACGCAAAAAACGCGCGGGCCGCCGCGACACACTTTACAAAAAACCGAAGCAAAAACACGGACACACAGGGGGAGAGGAATGGCCGGGTTCCGGGGGTTCGCACTTACCTACTCCAGCTGATGGAAGTGTCAGGTTCATCGGCGCCGTCGCTGGTTTCACGCTGGTTGGAAGCAAAACGCGATGGCCCAAGCAATGTTTTCGAGAGTTATCCGTTACAAGCCGGTTAGCGGGGTTACTTCCATGCACCTAAAGGAGACAGAGAAGGTTAGCTGGAAACACGAAAACGAGTTAAACGGCATCCACAGACGGTTTCCACAATTTCATAAATTATTTTAGAGTAAAAAACAATCGAAACGAAGACGTTCGGATGCAAGTGTGCGTCGTATTGACGGCGACGAAGGCGGACCTCGTCCAATCGGAGTGGCCGTAGCTGCAAACGCCGCCCCCTCCTTGGGTTACACATTCCGCGCATTTACTACTGTCTCCATGCTCAGTTTCAGTCTACCTATATTTTTTGTCTTCACCGGAACTCCGAGTCTTAAGCGCTGAAACGTTTACTCTTCAACACCGAAAAGCGTAATCATGGCAAGAAATCTGAGTGGCTGACAAAGATCTCGGCGCTGAGATCTACTCAAAGGTACTGTAAAGGACGTGACCTCACAAGGTTTTTGTACGGTCTCCGAAAGCTGAAAAACGATTTTTGGCCTCGAAAAAGACCTTGGAAACTTTGTGAGTTAGAAGGCGACACTTTTGATTCGGAGGTAACTTTTCTTTGCCGCTTTTCGGCTCAGACGATAACCACTGGTATTCAGATCGTGCAATCGAAGCTTCATGATATGCGATACATTGCAAAAGTCATTAATTTCGAGCATATGCGATGAGCTGGCGCTACCGTAACTCTGTGTGCATATGTCATGCCGCAATTGAAGCGTCGGAACAAAAACTGCCGAAACACAGCGCGTGCTGATAATCTGCGCCTCGAAGAGGTTTGGAGAAATTCGTGCTGCCGACTTGTTCTTGTGACGTGACCGAAAAAGCACAAAGTACGTGCGTAAAACTTCGGGAGGCTGAAAGAGAACCCGGCGAACTTTCCCTCCCTCCCAGGTCGACATAACGTTTTATCGCGGTGTCCGGCGGTCCTCGATGTCCTCCTCCTGTCCGCCCGCCCGCACCAGCTGGCACTGAAAGCACCAAAAAACGGCTGTGCCTTTGACCGTGTGCTCTCACAAAAACGTCTGTGGCCCTCGAGCGCGCAGGCAGCGACAAAGATGAGAGTTGCGCTAGGCGGTGAGTACCCGCTGGCACAGCAATTTCAGGTATTAATTGATTGCGTTGCCGCTCTCCGCCGCCCTTTCGCCTCCGCCTCCCACGAGCTCATTTGCATAAACCACGCTGATAACACAAAAGCAGCTCTGACTGACTAAGTTTCACTCACTGCTCGCCTCTCCTTTGTCTTTTTTGCGCACCCAGGACAGTCGACTCCTGCTGCAGCCTACAAGCAAAAACATAAAAACAAAAAATTGAAATTTGCGGAAGTTCCGCGCTTCCGAAAAACGCTGTGCTGGCGTGAAAACAGCACCTGAGTGCCCTTTGAGTAGAGCGGCGCACTTCCCCCGGCGCTGAAGCCAATAGTAATAAAACGGGAACGGCTCGTTTCCGTCGCTAAAGCAATTCTAGGATTAAGGTAAGCGGGAGTGAGTCACATGTAAACGTTCTGGATATGCTTGTCTCGACTAATTTTGGAACAGAGACAATGGGCGATTACGGTAGGAAGCAGGCACTTGCTGGACTCAAGAAACAAGGATTAGGGGAATACAGAGAAGAGCAAAGATCGACCAAAACACTACAAATCCGAGCATAAAAAAGTAACAAACATGGATCTGCAGCTAAACAATCTTTGGCGTCCAAGAACGCAAAGGCAAACGCCTAAAAACCGACATTTTAGCCCCCAATGACAGTGCAGTGGTTCTTCCTTTGCCCGGAACAACGGGATGCTCCAAACGCAGCTGCAGCTCTAAGAGGAATCTGACCGCGGCGCGGTGCCTGCCACCGTTTGACGTTCTACAAGAGACGACCGAATGAGCCCTTCAGGAACGGAAAAAGTATTTTGTGGATGCATTCGTCTGGCTCCGGGCACTTGTTCCTACACCGTCTTCGCACTTTTCAATGGGTAACCGCGCCGAACTTATCCCAAAAACTTCCTGCAAACTTTGCAAGTCGCACGGCGAGGATAATTTCAGAACCACAACCCGCTTATGCAGCGACGTGATTCAGCTGTTGCTAATTGGTCCTATTATTAGTCCCGACAAAAAGCATACAGTCAGGGAACGAAATCCGCATAAATCCGTTTATTGGTGTCTCCTGGGAAAGTTGAAAGACACAGATTTTTGTGCTTCATTCCTTGTTACCTCAAAAATTCGAAAAACAAACTCGCAGTCTGGCTGTTGCGCGTCCCAGAAACACCTTCGATGCGCAATTCCATAATTGGCCTATTCAGAACAAATGTCCTTAAATAGCCGACTTCCACTTACCCGGTATCGCCTCGTTTCCTTGAAAATAAAGGACCGCAATGCAATATCAGACGACATTAGGGGGGCAAGAAACGAGAGCGAGCTGGATTGAGTGGGAATGTTGCTATGTCTGTCCTCTACCTAAGAACATCTGGACCGAGGGAATTGTTTCTCATCACGGTGCACCGTAATGCACTTCTCAATAGAGACTGAGAAGGTACACGTGAGTTTTTACCTACCCGCAAGGAGAGTGACTAAGATTGGCTTCTGAACTTTGTTTTCCCAACGAGGACGACTGAAAACAAACCTTCTCTATGTGCGGCTTCTTCGGGATTGGGTTTAGCGGTGGTGCTGGCTGCTCTTGTTTTAATCCGGAACTTTTAGAAAGTTTTACCCGGGATTCGGCCGATTTACTCAAGTGTTGAGACAAAAGACGATCGCTTGGCGATCTTTGCTCTCGGAGCCACTGAAACGTAATGGAAAATCATTTTGGACACCAAAAAACGAGATTAATGAATAGCCGCGCAGGACTCAATTGCAACAAGCTGCCGCGCGACGGTGGAACGCCCGAAATGGCCGCGTCACGAACACAGATCGGCGCACAAATCTTGTTTTTTGTTAATAATTGTGGACAATTACGGCGGCGGAACACGCGCCCCGAGGATTACGGTAGCGATGGGAACGCGTAGATGAGTGGGCCGGCCAACGGTCAACGTGAGTTTGTGCGTGGCCTTTTTCGGGTGCGCTGGTTCTATTCTGGGAACAGCGGTCGTTTATTACGTAATCGGAATGAGATTCCAAATTTCAAAAATAAAATAGAAGCAGGAAAATCAAAATTTGCAAATAATCGCGAAATGGTGCTTCGATGACAAACGAGGACGACGTCGCCGGGCGAAGCGCCGAGATCACTTTGGGCGTGATGCTCTTCGATGCTCCGGAAATAAGGTTGCGGCAAGGAAAACTCGTGCTTTCGGGGAGCAGTAGAAGGAAAGTCGTCAATTACTTTTTCCCAAAAAAATTGTTGTTCTTCGTCCGATTTTTGATCGGCGCCTGGAAGAAAGCGGAGGGAGTGCGCCAGCAGTTGCTAATCGTGTTTATGCGGCTGCAGCGCCGAAATCAAATGTTGCGAAACAAACAAACAAAAACGGAAAGAATGCGGGACGATGGGTTCAGCCGACATACGAGAGCACAGATCAACAACTGGCGTCCTCCTTCGTCTACGGTAGCTATCCCTCGGAAGCCAGGCTTCTTTGTTGTCTTCATTGGTTCCCCGTCGACAAGGTTTTTGCGAGTTGGACTAAGTCTAAGGTTATCTGTGCAAACGAACATGTCTGTCGTTGCAACAATCTTGGCACAAAAAACGTAATTCCCGTTTCCCCTCCTATCCCGGCTACCCAGTCTGTCGACGAGCGCGTCGCCCTCTCGACTTCGATTCCGCCTACAGTCTCGAACGCCTCCTTCGCCAGCCAGATCGTTGCGCTAAATTCGTTCTTTGTGCTCGGACGCTGTTTGAAGCGGCAGTTCTTCTCTTCCTCGTCTCCATTCTTCTCTCGTTTTAAGAAATAAGACACCGTCGCCGAACCGACGAAGAACCCGGCGGTGGCGAGGGACTCAAAAAACAGCTGTGAAGACGGTTCTGTCTTGTGTGTTCGCCTGCCAGCCTGCGTGCGGAGGGCAGACGGGTTGCACCCCGCGATCTCGCGCACGCACCTCTCGGCGCGGTTCGCAACATCGGAGGGGGAAGTTCAAAAAAAGTGCCACCAAAACAATCGATAATTAAGAACGCCGAAAGAACACTCGGCTGCAGCTCGAACGCGAAACACGAACGGCACTTTGAACAGCCCGCAAAGTCTCCTCGTTCGCGGCCAGTTCCAGCGACGTGAAACTCTTGCTACTCGGCTGGAACAGCACACAAGAAAGCACACAACACACATGCACTCGCAATGAGTAATAGACGCCGAAAAACGTGACAACAAAATCCCAAATGCAAATGAAGGAACCGAATCGAAGACGGTTTTTTGCAGCGGAACCTTCGTTCCGGGCAGCTGGGCACAATGCGAGTAACTCGGTGTTAGTCACGATTATGAGCGCAGATCGGTCTGGGTTAGTGAGTACGGCCCCTCAGGCACAAAAAAGGATTTCGATGGGCGGAGAAGTCGCCCGATTGAGTGCGATCGCGAAGGATCAACACGCGTGGAACAAGACGCCGCCGAAACTAAATCAAGCGTCATGTTGCCACTTTTAACCCGAATTAATTAAGGAGGAGGAAAACGCAATTTTCGGTGAAATTGCGCGATTTGTTCCCGATCTTTTTGTCCTCGGCCAGCGAGCGCCTTGAACCTTAGGCGCTAATTGTCATTCATCATTTTCCGTCTTCATGAAATGTTTAGCGATGACTAATCCAGGTTTTGCTCGCTGCTATTTCTGTGCAGGACTACAAAGAGTCACAAGTGCCGAAGCCTGAAAACAATCAACAAATCCGTCATGCGATGCTGATCTCATTTCTACGCTGGAAACGAACCGAAAACCAAAGAGCGAATCCAACTTCCAAATTTGAAATCGCAAACTCTTTTCGCATTAGGAGATTTATTGCGCTAGTAGAGAAAAAATATTTGGGGTACGGTATCCATCTACTGTGCTGCACAGCAGAAGAGCTCAAAGCGGCCGATTTCGAGCTTGTAACGGGGAACGAAAACGAAGATCGACCAATTCTGATCACGAAATTGACCAACAGACAGCGTGTAGACAGACATACAACTGGCTTCTGACGAAAGCGAACAAAAAGGGTAAAAATTTGAAAGTCCTGGCGCTTTCCGGCACAAGAAGTGTAATAAGAAGATTTCGATGAGGCAGATATTGGATTTGTGTTCGCCGCGACCGAGTGATTTGGAGTTTCTCGCTAAACGTCTCCACAAAAAACAGTACGACCGACATCATTATTCGCCCGAAATATGACACTAATAAAAATCGTTTTCGAATATTATAATAGAGACTGGAGGGAGCGAAGACGTCGTCGAGGTGCTACCGAAAGTCGACTGACAATCGGGACGTCTAGAACTAGTAATCCTCGACGGAACTCTGAGAGAACCGTCTCAAAACTCGCGAATCTCCGAGTGTCAGCGAATGTCTGGGCTGCGAGCGAAAGTTCGCCTCCGCTTCAAGGTAGCGCAAGGATCACACGCGCCATGAGGACAGATTCGCTGCTTGATTACGGTATGAAAAAAACGCATTAAAGTGCGCCGCCAACGATTCAGACTACGATAGCGCATAGGAGATAGTTGTGACAAATTATTCAAGACAAAAACCGAATTGGCGAGGAGAAGAAGGCCGGAGGCGGCGACTGCTGGAAACTCATCAAAATTACTACTGCCTATCACAGATTGAGGTCAAAACAAACGGCGGTCCAACAGGAAGCGAAGGGCAGTTCCAAAAAACCGCAATCGCTCCAAGGCCGAATCTGTTGCGATGACCGTAAGAAGAATAATTTCTGTGGACGGAAGCAGTTGTGAACGTCCATCCGTCACCCCGTGCTTCCTGCTCCCGAAGGCCCAGCCCAGTCCGGTCGGCCCAGTCGCAACAAAGGTGAGTGTGAGGGAGCCGATTTCAAAAGATTTAGACAGTCCGCTTGCGGCAGACGAGAGGACTCTCGTGCGCAGTGCAAAAATTGTCTGCTGCTGGTAGTGTTGACTGTGGGAGAACGTCTGAGACGCACGCACAGGCGATGTCGCCACTCGCTCGCCCTCGCGGGATCGAAGGCGCACGCGCGCCGAGCGAGAGGTGTTCGAAAGAAGGGTTAAGAGTGAAACCGGTTGATACTGGAGTAACAAAAAATGGTGATAATTAATGGAACTAGCAGCCAAAAGTTTCACGCAGAAAATCAATTCTGGATATAGACTGAGTTGATCTGAGGGGACCGAGAAGAACGAAGAACGGTCCGATCGACTTTTTTCGGCAGACAGACAAATGATAAATGAGTCGGACACGTTTTTGCAAGTAACTCACGTCGACCGACAAAATTCGAAAAATTTGAAAAAGGAAATGGGCGAAGGAGACGAAGACGGAAGAGACCCGCGCGCACTTCTTTGTTTGTTGTTTCTGTTTGTTTCGGCGACTTCGAGAGTCGCAAAAACGAACCCCGTAAACAACTTGCTGACTGAGGGTGGACGCCGGGCCATTTGCGAATTTGCGAGATTCTCGTGCTGCTGCTGCCAAGCGTTTACTTGATGGCCAAAGTTTTTTTGCTTACGCCCCACGAGAGTAATTAGATGAATTGGCTTGGAAGACAGAGGCGGTGTACTGATTGGGGCCACCAAGTTTTTTGCTGTCCTTTTACGTCGGAGGACCACACGCCAAGTTTGGTTGTCCATGGCCCCTGAGGATTAAGGACCGCATGCATAAGTCGGCTTGGCAGAGTGCCGGAACGGAACAAGAAAGGAGCCGAGAGGGCTAAACTAGTGCGTGCGCATATAATTTATATGTTCCACTCAAAATGAGAAACTTTTTTTTGATTTATTCACACAATTATTTTTCCCTTCTTCTCTTTAAAAGAGGCGGCATACTGTAGGCAACGGAGAAACGACGGAGAAGAACGTGAGCCCCGCGTTCTACGAAAGTCGGTAGCTCGGGAGGACAGGGAATCAAAATTTCGAAAGGATTTTGCCCGTCATCGAATGAACACCAAAAAACGTCTGCGGTCAGTCGGCCTCGAGCGAACGATCGGAACCTAGCAGACGAACAGGGAGAAGATGGCGCCACAGCTGTCGGGAGCGCTGCTACAACATCCTCTTATCAGGTGAACTGGGTTAGGACGACGATAACCCTACAGCGCCTCAGGTACCTTCGTTGCTCCGTGTTTTTTCACTGCGCACTCGGGAATGACCGCTCCTGACCTAGGCACTCCGCGCCCTCGCCGCACCCCTCGTTCATTGTCCTTTTGAGTCATTTCTTAATCTTCGCCGGGAAGTCGTAACTTTTCAGTGCCCATTTACCTCAGAAGCGGTCTCAGTACAAAAAACCAAGCAGCCCATAGACCACCCATCCCGATGGTTGATCCGACGCTCCGGGCGACTTCGACTTTGCTACCAATCGACGACAAGTCCGCTGCTGCCGGCCGAACATAACTCTTTTATGGCCAAATAAAGACAAAAACCACTCAATCACATTTCCATGTCGTGCAAAACTTTTTCGGCCACCACAATAGGTTTTGATGGCGGAGAGAGGAGTGTCTTGGAGGGGCCAATGGAGGAACTCTTCGCTTTTAGATTCGAACTTCTGGCATTTCCAGATTTCTGGATTGCGAAAGCTGGAGACAACGCTACTAGTGATCGGCACGTTTTTCGGGTGTCGCTACATCTGCACTTCCTTCGAAGACCTTTTTCCCATCCTGCGGGGTGCGCAAATACAAAAACGGCTGCTTCCATAGCTGAGTCGGTGCCAGTTCCCCTGCGGCTCACGTGTTCATTGTTTTTTCATTCATGTTAATTCACGACAACGGCCTGCATCCTCATGTTTCGCAACCCCGAAAATGCAGCGAATTGAAGTCAATTGAAGGCTTCAATGTTATACCGAAACGGTATTGGCAGGAGCGTCTTGCGAAAAGCAGGTTTGGGGAACGGCGGAAAAGATGAAAAGTGCAAATGGAAACAGATATTAGACTTGACACACCGAGTGCTTTGAGGGACCGTAGCACGCAGATGGGAACGAACTTTGAATTTAAATTTCTTGAACATTTATTTGTTTTTTAAAAAGCAAGGAGGAACAATCAGGAAAGAGATCATGAGAAGATGGAGGAGAGAAAAGTGTAGGGTGAACGTTTCTATTTGCAGACTTCGATTCGAGTTTGGAAGAGCATAGAGAGATCGAGTGTGTAGAGAAAGGTTGGCTAAGCAACTGATAGGTTTTGCTTGGGAGAAGTAAAGTTTCTGAGAAGCCTGGACTTTCTTACTATGTGTCAGCAGTGTCCATTCCATTCCGGAACCACAATGGAAACTCCAAGCTTAGTGGCATCCCGAATGGCCCGGACCGCCATTTGTTGGCTGCGGTAAGCGGAAACACTGCTGCCAGTGAACACGATTGTGTGACCCATTGCAAGAGCGCTGAAAAGGCGACATCATTACATGCATAACCGAGGGGGTTTTTACATGTAAGCTGCGGCTCGGTTGATGACTACGATCAGATGCTCGTTTTCGCTTTCTTCTAAGAACGTCCGAAATGCGACGATCAGGGCCGAGAAGAGGAACAGGAGTTTACAGAGCAAATTCATGTGCTGGAAAGAGTTGATGTGCGTGCGTGTTTATGTTCAAATGGCACCTTGATTTTCACGGAGAACTTCGACGGTCGGTAAAGGGACAACAGTTCATGTCTGGCGAGATTACATCGCGCAAGAAGGTAGATACACCAGTGGATCTGAAACATGCGAATTTACAATTGGACTATAGTGTTCAATGTACATATATTTCCGCCCTGGAAATTTTAGTCTTCGCTCGAGATTCACGAGACTCAAAGTTTGCGATAATTAATTTATGTCCAGAAAGATCAAAGAAGTGTTACCGCCTTTGAGGGCTGCGTTTTCGTTGGTTCTTTAGGTTGCATCAGATGAGTTATTGATGACCGCTGGCCTTCCCTGTATTTGTGTAATACCCATGGATACGAATTCAACCAGACACGTGCTTCCGAATGCATTCACTGGGAGATTCCGTCGCGAACAAAAACCCAGTCTTTGCTCTCCGCAGAACGAAATCTCGCATTTCGCAAATTAGCTTTTCGGAATAACGAAACCTACAATTTCCGCAATGAAGTAAAGTAGAAACGTCAACCAAGAAAGCGAGTCGAAACTCACGTAGCCTAAAATGACTGACTTAAATATGAGAACTACGGTTAATTAGCGACCTGAAACGTTGGCGAACGTAGCGATTGTTCCAACAGCCATGGTTCCCATAATGGCCAGAATCGAACGGAGAACTTCGGTCTCGGACCTCGCGATTTCTTCTTTCTCGAGACAGTCCAGAACGACGTAGATCCGATGCATGAGCCACACCTGGGCCAACACAAACTGAGCCAACCAGCTGCAGAAAAACGCCGCTATGCGGGTTATTGCCGCTAAAGAAGATAGGAGTTAGGAAGCGAAAAAAAGGTGATTGATTTAGGTCAAAGTCGAAAGCGCATTGTTGAATGTGACAACGCATATGTATGTCCTATGTTTGCCGGAATGCGCGCTTTGTTTTAGTGAGGCACCACCTTTTAAGCAAGAGTAACGGACTGCAGCGATTTGAAGAAACCGAAGAGTCCTTTATAACCGTTTCGCTGAACGAGACGTCTTGCTCAACACTGCTTCAGAGTCTTTTGCTGCACTTTTGAGAACTGCGGTTTCAGGAACTGACGACACACGTAAAGAATACATACCATTGCTGAGCGCCTGAACGCCAAGGCACATCGTGTGGATTACGCTTGCAAACGCAGAGAATCCCAACAGCGCCGCCGAGAGGGTTTGCCAATCGACTCCGCGACGTCGGACTTCGAACGTTTTGAGCGCGAAAATAGTATAGGTGAGAACTCCGACCGCGATGCTTTCGGAGCTTGCTTGGAAGCCTAAAAGAACGCTTGGAGCAACAAGAAAGGCTGTGCAAACCTGAAGAGTCGAAGTGTATTTTCCCAAAGGCGGTTCCGGGACCCACGGCGGCGGGCGATGAGAAGATGACTGGCATCTTTAGGCTAACAGGAAACAACTGTACGAGTGAGAAACGAGTAAGAAAGGAGCGGAAGTTGAGCTACTCGCTGTTTGACGAATGATGAAGGGGATTCCGTTCGCACTTGAAGACGAAGTACACCTGAAGGTTAAATGTTACCGTGCAATCCCTGGCCACTGATACCAATTAGCGGACGTTAAACGTTAGGCTCAAAATGTCACTTATTGCGTCAATCCAGCTGCTGAAAATAGCGCACCGTGACTGCAAAAAGTTTCCACGTCGCAGATAAATGCCGCAAACCAAAGAACAGGCACTTTAATTCCTCCTCAAGATGCACGCTCGACGTCGGCCAAGCAAGATGTGAGAAAGATATTTTCCTTATTTCTAATTCTAATGGCTCCACGCAAGCTCTCTGCGTCAGCTCCGAGACAATTACCACCTGATTGGTTTGTTTACAAACAGACGTTTAAATAATAGAAAAATTATCGTAAAAACTGAGCTGAAGAAACTCGACAAGGAAATGACCTTCATGGATTCAGGAGACCACAGCTTTGTAGTAAAAAAAACAGAAAGCCATTTTTGGTTCAGTTCCAGAGAAGAAGCTCTAGAGCTGACTTCTCGAACTACTGATTTCTCGGACACGCACCGCACCTTCGCAAGATGCGCCGCAATTTGAATAGGCCATAATGAATGGTGCTGGAAGGCACGTGACACGGAAGCCATACAGACGGGAAATCTGGGGTGGCCGAAGACTTAAACTGCAGCCGATGTTGCAAGTGATGTCGGAAATGGAGTGCTTTCACTAAATGGGGCGCATCGCGCAACAGTGCGCCAAATCCGGAACGAAAGCAACTCGGGAGTGAGCTGTTTACCGGGAACAACCTGCTTAACAAAACCAAAATTGACGTCTGGGTTGGCGTGAACAGGTGGAATACAACAGAGATTCAATTTAGGCTCAAAACTACATGCGTAGTATGCCGATTGCATTAGAGTGAACCAACCGATTTAACTCACACAAAACTGATTTTGTGGCAAAAACGGGCTAAATGTTTTTATGAAGTTGCACTCGGTTTCACAATCGCAGGCAAATGAGCTTTCGCCTGCTACTAATTGATAGCTAGCAGCCGCTATCAAGACCACATTAGCTCTAAGTTGTGCTTCAAGCAAAACTCAAAAAAACCCTTCCCTGCACGTCTCGACCAATTCTGCTTTTTTCTTGTTTGGATAAAGTTTCACTGTAAATAAGAATGAGTTTATGTCTGACTTGTTTGTTTCTTTTTTACAAACTTCATGCAGCCAGTGCAAAGATTTTTGCTTTTTATCGTTGATTTGTCATTTTTCCATTTTTCGCAATCGGCGTCTTAGCGAATTCCATACCAATGATAAAACACGCAATCATTAGCCGATCCGTGACAGCTGCAATCGATTCCGATCTGATGAACAATCGGATGGCGGGAAACAAACTCTCCGTTGTCAGATAGTGTCATAATCGGGTGCTGAGTGTCCTTTTGCAACCACGAACGAGGTAGCAGGTGGCGCTTCCGATGACATATGTGACAAACAATAATCGGCTCTCATTAGGTGATGCCCGCGCGCGCGACGATAGCCCTCGACTCGGATTACTCGCTGAAACTCATTTCTCTTGGCACATGTCGCTACTGGAAAGTGTAGTTTGTTCGAGGTGCAAACGGACGCCAATTTAGCGGCTGATAGGTTTCAGGCCAGTTTTGATTAAATGGGAATTGAAGACAAGGAAAATTGGACTAAAGCTACAATTCACAAATGCCTTCTTGTCCCCTTTGCAGCTTGAACACCTTCCTCTCGAATCAAGCTCTTCTCTCTGCCGCGCTGAATTCCTTATGTTTGTGTGCTTGCTGCTTCCCAGTCGCGGTCGGTGGTTCCAACACGAAAAAGCCTTTTGCAACATCCTCGCATTATGCATTTTATGTCATGTAACGCCTGCACAAGGCGCAACCACAGGAACTGGGTCATTGTCCAAGTTACAGAGATGAGAAGTTCTCACTGATCGGAAGGAGGATAGCGGAGGAGTTAACGAACTGTGACGCATATTTGGATGTTTCGGCGACCTTCGGCGATAAAACGAAGATTATAGTCGTCCGATAAATCAATAGCAAGCGAGGAACCTCAGCAAAGCAATGAATTTCTGATTGGTCGAAAAGTACTAGACGTCTTTGGAGCGTGCAGCCAGAGCTGGTTACTGAGTCGCTTTTGCATATAACCAAAAGTTGATCTAGGGAAGATTAGGATTGCTCATCCACATCCGGAACGTCTTCCATCACCGAATTATGCAAATCGCATTTGAAATTTGCATTTTGGATAAACGACGAATGGCGAGTTTGTAAAACAGCGATTTGGATCACCTTCGTATAGTGGAACGCAAGAGCCAGCTTCCGTCCGGAGCAGCATTTGTGCACTCTGTACAATTGTTTAACGTCTTTAACATACCACCAAAAAAGTCATCGCTCGAAATTCGTGGACTATTGACAATTTGCCTGCAAGCGCTCAAAGCGCTGACCTCGTCTTCCCATGCTCCTTCGATATCGAACCCATTCATCCCTTTGTTCTTCATCTTATATAGCTATAATCTGCACGGATGTGCTCTTCGCAAGCGCAGTTCTTGCCACAATAAAGTGCATGTTGATTGGACTCTATATGTGTCATTGGTTGGTCCGCGTCGCCAATGTCGCAGGCTGACCCACGCCGAGCAGCAATCGCTCGTGCAGTCACACTCGCTCCCTTGCTCTTCTATTGCTGCGAGAATTTCTCCCTTTCCTCATTTTTTGCATTCCCACGGTACGCCGCAAGCAGCACCAGCCCATCGAGTCGTCCGCTCGCCGTCGTCGCCACTCTTCGTGGACACTGCAGACAGCGCTTCTAACGACCGCCGTCTTCGCAAACAAAAGAAAACCTCTTCCTTCCATAAGGCTCTAGGTCTCGACCCCAGAGTATTCCCAGTCCCTTCGTCTTTCCATTCTCCTCCATTTTGATTATACGATCAGCCGAGATATGCTCGAAGTTGTCTCCATCATCCTTTTGGGTTTCTTTCTGGCTTTTGTTCAAACTCGTAACTCGTTAGAGGAGGTGGGAGTGAGCCTTTAATTAAACGAGAAAGCGAGCTAAGCTGAGAAAGCGATGTGCCGCTAATGAAGTCTCTGTTTTTGTCAATGTTCTGTCAAGGACTTTTTGTCAACTCTTGGGTCGCAGATCATCTTGCGAAACCGTCGGTTCCACCGAGGACTCCAGTAGAAAAACTGTATGAATTCGAGAGCGACTCACCTGCAGATCTCACCTCCACGCATGGCTTTTTCGATGATTTCTTTATAAATGTCTGAATTCTTAATTTATGTCAAAGTTTTTTGAGAACAGAGCCGCCTATCGAGGAGACCGCGTCCGGAGCCGCCTCTTGTTCGCCGTGTCCTTGGCGCCCTACGCTGCTCAAGGTCCACCCATTTCGGCCGGCAATCGATCGCTCTCACATTGAAAAAACCACTTCGGCCGAGCGACCCAACGAAATGGAGACGGAACGGAAAACTGCCGCGCTGCAGTGTTGTGTTTCGCAACGACTGTTTTGCTGCTCGCTCGCTCACTCAGTCGTCTTCCCCCTCCTCGTCCGCTTGCTCGCACGCCGCTGCACTGGTCAGCATTGCCCCATTAGATGGCACGCGCTCTCTGAGTGCCAATGACGCCGGGCTCGTCGTACCCGATTTCGAAACAACGACATCTCCGGTCCAGACACCGACGCTCCCCGCAACACGTTCTTCTCGATCAGATTCACAGATATGTACAGTACCACTCATCTTATTTTGATTACTCACTTCCTGTCCGTGCCCGAGATAACTTCATTTGCTCTGTCACAGTCGTGCCTCGGCATATGCGCTCTTCGCATCTGGCGATAACAATCAAATTAATTTGCATTCTGTCTCCAGAGAACAACATGCGCGAGATCGTCCACGTTCAGGCCGGACAGTGCGGTAACCAGATCGGAGCCAAGTTCTGGGAGGTCATCTCCGACGAACACGGAATCCAGCCCGATGGAACCTACAAGGGAGACTCCGACCTCCAGCTGGAGCGCATCGACGTCTACTACAACGAGGCCAACGGCGGCAAGTACGTTCCTCGCGCTGTTCTCGTCGATCTTGAGCCCGGAACGATGGACTCGATCCGAGGAGGCGCCTTCGGGCAACTCTTCCGCCCCGACAACTTTGTTTTCGGCCAGAGTGGAGCTGGAAACAACTGGGCTAAGGGACACTACACTGAGGGAGCTGAGCTTGTCGACAACGTCTTGGACGTCGTCCGCAAGGAAGCCGAAGGATGCGACTGCCTCCAAGGATTCCAGCTGACCCACTCTCTCGGAGGTGGTACCGGATCGGGTATGGGAACTCTTCTGATCTCCAAGATCCGCGAGGAGTACCCTGACCGCATCATGTCTTCGTTCTCGGTTGTCCCTTCCCCCAAGGTCTCTGACACCGTCGTCGAGCCTTACAACGCCACTCTCTCCGTTCACCAGCTGGTCGAGAACACTGACGAGACCTTCTGCATCGACAACGAAGCCCTCTACGACATCTGCTTCCGAACCCTGAAGCTGACCAACCCCACCTACGGAGACTTGAACCATCTCGGTAATCTAAATTCTTCAAAACAAAGTTGCGAATTCGCGTTTGCGCTTTTCAGTGTCTGTTACCATGTCTGGAGTCACCACCTGCCTCCGATTCCCCGGCCAGCTGAACGCTGATCTCCGTAAGCTGGCGGTCAACATGGTTCCCTTCCCCCGTCTTCACTTCTTCATGCCCGGATTTGCCCCTCTCAGTGCCCGTGGCGCCGCTGCCTACCGTGCTCTTACCGTCGCCGAACTCACCCAACAGGTCAGTCTCACATCTTTCTTAGCGCCGACTCATTGTGGAACGGCTTCAGATGTTCGACGCCAAGAACATGATGGCCGCCTGCGATCCTCGCCACGGTCGCTACCTTACCGTTGCCGCCATGTTCCGTGGACGCATGTCCATGCGCGAGGTCGACGACCAGATGATGTCTGTCCAGAACAAGAACTCGTCGTACTTCGTGGAATGGATCCCCAACAATGTCAAGACCGCCGTCTGTGACATCCCTCCTCGCGGACTCAAGATGAGCGCCACTTTCATCGGAAACAGCACCGCCATCCAGGAGCTGTTCAAGCGCATCTCCGAGCAATTCACTGCCATGTTCCGCCGCAAGGCTTTCCTTCACTGGTACACTGGTGAAGGTATGGACGAGATGGAGTTCACCGAGGCCGAGTCCAACATGAACGATCTGGTCTCCGAATACCAGCAGTACCAGGAGGCCACCGCCGAGGACGAGGGAGAGTTCGACGGCGAGGGCGGTGACTCCGAGTACGCCGAGGAGCACGCTGAAGAATAAATGTTCTTGCAGAATTGAAGCGCATTGTTACAGTTGTCGTCTGCTTTTGTCGCTCTTTTGTGTGCGGTTAATTTATTATGTTTGTGATACGTCGAATAAATTGAATGTTTTCTTCATGCTCCTTAAAAGCTGAGTTTCAGTCATCCTCCCCGCGAGAAGTTGTCGGACATTTTGGACAGCACAGAGATACTAGAGGAGTCAGCTGGAGTGTGAAACACAGCTGAAGTTCGGAAGGAACAAGTCGCATTGTTTGTTTGAACAGAGATTGGGGTTAAACCAATAAGAGAGCCTTCCATAGTTGTGTTTGTACGGTGTCCGGGTTCAGCAGGAGCTTCCGTGCAAACTTATTCGAGATTTCAATCGAACGGTTAAGCACACTGTAACTAACTAACTAAGTCGCTAGGGGGCAACTACATGGTTTCTTCACATAGAGCATGAAACACTTCGGTATCAGGTTGCGCAGTCTCCTTGCTCTTTTCAAATCACGTACTACAAATACATCCTCAGAAATGCCAGTTGGTACTGCTCACCTCCCTTTCTCGGGGCTTTGCTAACAGTCGGATCCACGGTAGGTGCTCTTCCTCTATCCGCGTCTGCGAACTCGCCAAATATGGTATTCGATAGCTTATTTGCGCAGCCGCCGATGCGTCAGCGAACAACTGCCTAATTGGGTAATCGCTGCTGGCAACTGTCACTCATCCACCCACCTGTGGCCCAGCCCATCGGGCAGCTCTATCTGTTTTTGACGCGTTGTATTCGAGTACGAAGATCCTCTGTGCTTACTATGAACTATCCCGCCGCTTCTTACATTACCGCTCTCAGCAACTACCGTAACAACTCTCTGTCGGCACTCACCGTCGCTGGTCTTTTTCCTGCATTTGAAACGGGTTGGTTACGAGCCTCAAAAGTTGGTGTTTAGTCGACTCTTTAGTTTCGAACCCTTTGACCGTGCAACAGGCAACCCAGAATGGAATCAACCCTTTCTCTCCTGAAGCTAAAGTACCGCTCCCAAAGGAGATCGAAGATCTTGGGTAATTTCACCATAGTTGTTTTCCAGCTGATCGGAAGATTTTGCAGGTATGGCACGTCCGTTTGGAAGCGAAACCGACGCGAGCGCGATCGCGTGCGGTGCGTGAACGAAGGATATGAAACACTTAGGAGCTGTTTGCCCCTTGCCGAACAGTAAGTGGATTTGAAAGAAATTGTCCAACTGACTGACGAGAACGTAATTCCAAGTTTACGTTTAAGAGTTTTGTCTCCAAATCAATTTTTGTTGAGTTGGTTCTAATTGTTAACCCTACATTTAGTGAAAAAAGAATTAGCAAAGTGGACACTTTACGTTTCGCCATTTTCTACATCAAGCACCTGGATAATATGGTAAAGCACGAAAATCACCAGGCCAATTGTACCTGCTTCGACAAATTTCAAACTGAGGCCGACGAGAATCTCCAACGTATGAAGCTAATACGACACTCACGGAAGAGAACTATCAGAAAGTAACGTGCCTGCAAACAACTCATCTATTTGTTAATAAAGAAAACAACAATAACTCGACTACGTGAGAGCACTACACAACATGAGAGATCAGCACGGATAAAAACTGGGGCCGAGAGGGTGCCTGACTCATGGAAGCTAAGTCAACTGCCTCCACGGCAGTGGGAGCGAAATACTTAGTCACGATTGTCTTCCATTTTCCAACGGGAAATCTCGTTCCATTTGGTCCCATCAGAACAATACCTTAAAATAGTCAGCTTAAATGTACGCTACGGAAAATACGCAAACGAACCCTTGCACGAAACCACCGGAACTGCGACTCCCTTCATGATGCCGATCCTTCCCCAGATCTCCGGGCATCGCGAGCACATGATCTAAATTCGGTCGATGACAAAAGCTGCAATAACGCGGGAAACCCACCTTCCCGATACTCTGATCAGGATTTACGCGGAAGCGCTCCTCCGAAACCGTCTGCTCGCACCGGAACCTTGACCAGACTTCGGGATCAAACAGCATGTACATGGAGTTGTTCAGATGTCTGACATCTTTCGAGGCACCAAGATAGCTACCACACGTTCTATATCATATGATTAACTGGATATAGCTCACTATAAGTCTTACCGACAGAGAAGCTCGTACTGGTGGCCGGAAGACTCCCGAACTGACGCGGTCAAAACCCTTACCGCTTCTTGCTCAACCCGCATCAAGTATGATTGCCTTACGAGATCCTCAACCTGCAATTTTGGTCTAGAGCAAAGTCAAATCATTTGATGTTATACCTTTTTGCGGAAGGATTCCGTCGTCTCCTCTAAAATGAGTGCAATGGCCTCATTTGACAGATTCTCATTCGCGATGTTTTTGTCCTCCTGGAGCGCCAAGCTCTGGTTATCAGTAATCAATATCGACTGGGAATTCAGATGACGAGCACGGCCTAGATATGAGTTCATAAAGAACCAGAATCACAAGAACCAAACTCACCTCGGCGTTGCACGTGGGCGATGTCATTACTAGCGTAATTATACTTGATAACCAGATTGCACTGTGCCACATCTAAGCCTTCTTCGGCGACTGAGGTTGTTATCAACAGATTGACGGCACCGGATCGGAACTGAGAAAGTATCGCGCGCTGCTTCTCGCCATTCATACTGTTGTTTTCTCCCCCAGTGTTCGCACCTGGAAATGGCAACCACAACCATACTCATATCTACACGACATATAAACATACTGACTAAGCAATCGGGTCGCACAATATTCTCGAGCCTCGCATCCTTTTTGATCAGATCTTTCACAATGTACGTTTGTTCGCGCTCTCTCACGAAAATAAGAGCGCGAGCAGTGTTGGAACCGCCATTTTCTTCCGTGAAGTTTTTGATCAGCAGCCTAAATGACAGAAAATTGAAAGGGTCACTAGAGTGGGTAGGTAAAGGGGACATAGAGAAGACAAACTTACTTGAACAAGGCCTGTAGCATGTCGCTCGTTTCTTCGCGGATAACGAACAGCTGGCACACTGCCACTGAAATTGTAATGTAAGAAAAACAATCAGTTTTACTCAAAACCACTTACGATGTAAGTCGATCGGAATGGTCACACGGTCATTTGTTTCCTTCCAAAAGAAATTGACGGCACTTTCCAAGCTAAAATATGCCCACAGTTCCAGGGACTTGTACAAGACCTGAAATTCCGCGCTTATTAGACAGAAAGTTAGACAACAATGTCCGGCAACCTTCAGCAAGCGGAAGTAGTTCGTAATCTCGATTCGGGCTTCGTCCGATAGTTTCAGCATGGGAACTGTCGTGTTCAACGCTTTCGAGAACCAGGTAAGGTACGAGGCATTACGAAACAGATTGCTGCTACCAAATGAGCATCGGTGTTTAATGCTCAGAAAATCAACAGACAAAATAGCTTCCGCCTCGGAGCGCGCTACTGAAAAGAGTTACAATTGCAGCTCGAAGACTTCGTAAAACCTCTACTAACCTTCTGGATGCGTGAAAATGCGCTCCTCCACGGTTGAAATTACATTCACAGCAGCAACGAAAAATGGTTTATTGCTCCAGTTCTGTTCCACGAATTCAATATCTGAAAGTCTGATAAGAAGAGTGTTTTTACAGATAATACTCACCCTCTTTGGTATCCGTCGAGAAGGATTTCATGTTATCCTTGTTCTTCTGTACCGTTGCAACATGGCTTGCATCCAAATTGGCGCACAGCTGCAAGATGTGACTGTAAGCCTCTTCCTTGCTTCGAGATGACCCGACACCCAGCGAAGCGGTTAGTCCTACAATCTGAGGAGACTCCGCGACGTCGCGTTTCTTCATATCGTGATAGTAACTCATGAGAACTGAAACACCCATATATCTATTTTAAAAAACATTGAATTTCAGCCAACCATTGTACGGGTGTTTCTCAGCCGTGTGGTGGCACTCATCGAAGACAACCATGGAAAACGCGGAGAGAGGAAAGCTGTCCTTCGTTCCGGAGTTCTGGAGGACGTTGCTGAAACAAGTAATCTACTGGAAGAGCATCTGACGTATTGACTTACACCAACGTCTGTGGTGTCAAGAGAACGACGTGAGAGATGTTCACCATGCCCACAAAGGGAAGTTTAAAATCAGCTCTGATGACAGTGATCTGAATGATTTCAGCAATGTGGGCAAAGTTTCAGTTTGAGACAAACCTTGGCATTCATGTACATGTCGCACACGCGCTTTTGTTGTTCCAAAAGAGTTACATTCGGGACGACAAAGCAGACCTATAATGTGAAAATCGCGTTTACATAAGAAACATTGAGTTGAGTGAGAAGAGCATAATAGACATTGTTAGTCCTTACTTTGCGGTCATTTCCTTGCAACAGGTGGTTGCCAATGATGTGAGCGGCTACAATAGTCTTCCCGGATCCAGTCGGAGCGCAAATAATTGTGTTCGTGCCGTTCATGGCCTGTTCAGCGAGCTCCACTTGATACGGTCTCAAAGCAACACGATCTAAACCGATCGTCATTAAAATGAACAATAAAACAAAACAAACCTGGACGAAGACTCACGGTGCCGAGTTTCATACGGTTTCCCAAAATGGCAACAGGATTCAACGCATTACGAGTGGAAAGATTCGCGTGGAAATCCGCCACAATGCCAGCTCCATTAGTGTTACTCTCCGAAGATGACATGATATCCTCAATGCTAGCGTCAGCTGAGGCAATAAGGATTTCACCTGGAACAATAAAATAAACGACAATTTATAATAACATGAAAATTCTTGTAAACAGGAACGAATATTGACAATATTCTGAATTTGAAATGCGCTCACAATTACATATTCAAACGTAACTTTATGGAGCATAATATTCGACCCCTTCGTAAAATCAATCAAGGCTAATGGGTATTAGCCTTGATTAACCCATTGATCCCGTTAGAGCAGCCTGTTTTGAAACTACGAAAATCACCAAATTTGTCTCACTCTTGCAGCCAGCTGAGAAATTCACAAAATGCCAGAAACTACATTCATGTGCGAAGATAAATATCCAAAACACTGGATGGAGGTACATCGCAAAGGTCAGTCGTGGTAGGACGCTTTTACGCATTTGGAACGAACCAGTAAACGTCTCACCGGGCACCTCCGATCTTTCTGTCCCATGTTTCCACGAATAGTAGCGCTCAAAGTTTGGTTGCACACGTTCGACGAAATCCTTCGCTTCCTGATTGCCGTGCTTGAGAAGATGCATGAAGAGGTGCTCGATGGCAGCGGGACCCATTTCTGGAACCGATCGCAGGAAGTACTTTTTGAAGCGTTCGCTACCTGAAAGCAGTATCTTCCGCCGTAAACAGTGGGATTCGTGCTAATGATTATCAATGTATATATTGTGTTTCTGATACTTACAAATGGTTTGCGCTTCTAGAGACTTCTGAAGAGGCAGGAGGCACTCCTCGAATTTTGCACATTTCGACTTGAGCTCGTCAAGATTAGTCGTCTCTATGAATTTCATCAGATACGGTACATTCTCGAGGTAAATGTCGTAGTTGGTGTAGTTGTGGACAACAGAATGTAATGTCGTGTCGACGGCTTTTAGAAAGCTGAGTATCCTGAGATAAACAGCACCTCTGAGCGGCGAATCTAAGGCAGCGTTCAAGATTTTCTGCGCATATGCGCTACAGTTAAGTTCTGCCTTGATTTCTTGGAGCTGACCTCGCGGGATGAGACTGGAAGGAAAGCCTTTCAAAGAGAAATGGATATTGCTCTACAACTCACCCATCGAATGCCGCTCGCTCTTCGGCAGTGTTTCGAAACTTGGCTATTACTTGGCAGATTTCGTCGGAAAACAGGGCAACTGCAACGAGCTGCCCATCGACGTCCCAAGTCATCTGCAAAAGCGGACAATGGATTACTCTAAGAAACAGACGACACGGCGTTCTATCGATGCTGGCTGCCTCAACCTTGGGTTAGTTTTGGGACTGATAATCTTTTACGCAACCTGCTAGATCAAAAACAAAAAGCAGTTTATATCCAGTTGTGATTCAAACTTTCGCCTAGCTCAATTTCATATGGTGAGGTCGTTGCGAAAGCTGCTGACGCAAGGCTCATATGTGCAACACTCCTCGGTCAGTCATGTTATGGACATAGATGAAAAATTGTTTATATGAATCATGTGTAATATTTGCGATAGTGTTCATTTTATGACAATTCAATAGCTCTCCGTGCGGAATCCCTGCGCGTGGACACAGTACGACATGTGTTATGTTCGGACGCACTAACCATGATAGCTCTGTGGCTTCAGATTCATGTGTTAAATTGTATTTATATGCAAGCCAGAAAATAATTTTTCATGTTGTATATAATATAGGTCTTCTAACTAGTGCATTGAAATCAGCGAAATCGCATTGATCTCGCGGTTTGCAAGCGAATAATAAATCCATAGTAATTTTTCGATTTGCGAGCATCCCGCCGAGGCTTCAGTGGAACACCAGAACCCATAATCCTGTGGGTAACTGTTACCGAAAATCGGCAGCGAGGCACAAATTTAGCAAAAGCGAGCTCTTGTCAAAAAGCAAATATTGGTTTTTGGAAAGTTTCTTGGGTTTAAGCAATTGCTTTATTTCATTGAGAACCAATCAAATCGTTATTTCAATAATTTTTGGGGTTCGTTGCCTGCCTACGTTTGTCTGTACTTCATCCTACCTAGTTGATGTGACAAGACTGTGTTTCAGATCTCATGGCACAACATAACTACAGTACACCAGAAAGTTTTGGTGCCTTCAACCCACCTCCAAGAGCTGCTGGGAAACTACCGTTCCCTAGGAACGCCATTTACCAGACATCCACGAGCATGGGTGAATCTCCGAAAGCCCCAACAGGTATTTTCACTGAGATTTTAAGGAAATTTAAACTCAAAAAGAGTCAGGTCATAAAAGAGAGTCGAGTAGCACTGTCAATTTCCGCAGTGGCGGCTCCTCTCGTGATCGCTGACAGATATGATCCACCGGAGAAATAACGGAGTCGGGATCTTGTCCGAGTGGTTCTACCGCATATTTTCTGAATCTACCGTAATCACATCTGACTATTTTTTATTTTAGACGATGAACATAAAAGGACGATTGACCGGATTGCCGATTACATCGCTCAGCACGGCCCGGACAGCGAGGAGGAGATGCGGAGAGCCCAGTACGGAAATCCAATGTTTCGTTTCCTTTTTGGAGGTGAACACAGCGACTACTACAAGTATCGGCTCATGCAATCGGTGAATGGTAAGTGTTTGGCGATTTCTTGAAATTAATTTATTGTTTCTAGGCTTGCGCGGAACTTCGTCATGTAGTAATATGCCTCGAATGCCGTTCGCTGGCCCCATCTCACGCATTCCTCCTCCGAATTTCAGCGTCGAAACTACTAAGGAGAAGATAGAAGCTCTTAGAGCACAAATCGCTGAAAGTCACGCTAATCTGCTTACCCGCTACAACTCGATTAACGCTAACAAACAGGTACGTTTATATAACTGCACAGTGAGGTGCTCATTATCTAACTGCGTATTCAGGAAAAAGTAGCCCAGGCGGTAAAGAAGGCCGAGCGCGACCGTGTATTTGCAATCTTGGAGAAGGTCAATTTGAATGTCGAACCTTTCAGTGTTCTTTTGGGGGAACTCGAAAAATCGAGCTCAAAGGAAGTTATCCAGAGTTGCAAGAATTGGATTTTCGAGAACTGCGACAGTGATCAGCTTCGAGAAGTTGTGTTGTCCTACATGTCGTTTAGGTGAGACTGTAACTCTCGAAAACGTAAAAACTTTAGTTTCAGAGTCAAGGAAGACAGTGCGTCTGATATATTCAAGCTCAACGTTTTGTATGTCGTAAACGACTGGGCCAATTATGTGTAAGTTAGCGGAAACTCGATCTTTCTCACATGGATACTCTTAGGCAGAAGAAACGGCTTGACAACGTTCGGCAGAGTTTGTCACGCTACATCCCTCAAATGTACGCGTTTTCCGCCATCAAGAACAACGATGAACCCAGCTCGCAGATTGAGAAACTTGAAAAGCTGCTCTCGTGTTGGGAGAGGAACAAGACATTTGATGATTCAACTTTGAAAGTAAGTCAGTTTGCATCTGTACTTCATCGATCCGTGGATAACATTTTAGCAGACTAAAAATCCAGCTCAAGTGAAGGCAAATTACAAGCTTACCTTGTACTCAGAAACCCAGAAGGCCGAGAGGGAAGTGACCGCTCGTGTCCTTGCCGAATACAACACCTTCGAGCAGCAGCACAAGGAATTCGAGAAACATTCCCTGGCGCAGATCGATGGATTGGAGCAGCAAATTGTTCACTTTGAATCTCGGAAATCCACGCAACCAGTATCTGAGCCAGGAACGAGCCAAATGGATCTGACGAAAAACGCGTTTGTAAACGGCATACCCCCTCCACGACGGTCACGCTTCGACCAAGAGAGCAAGATGAATGGACCACCATCGAATGCTTCTAGGTTTGACCAACCCAGTCGAGGAGTCCATCCGGACGTGAGCAGCGGATTCTTTAACGTGCCTCCGCCAAACCGTGGTCCTCCGTGTCCTTCTTTACATCCGACTCCACTGAAGGATATCCAAATGCCGCCAGGACAATCTGTACCTCCCATATACCATGCAAACGGCGCTTCTCTTCCAGTTGAGCCCATACGTAAAAAATATAAGTTTGAAGAGAGCGCTGGGAGTATGATTACTGCGATTCCCGACGACGCTTTTACGGTAGGCATTGTTTGATACTACTCTTTCAAATATGCATGAGCGCAAATTTAGATCATTTAATTGTGCTAGCTGTATTTCATTCTTTTTGTTTTTCCCACTTTTCATTTGCACAGAAATAGTCATTTGGTTATCTTTTAGTACGAAGCGATAAAAGCAAACGAAGGGCAGGAATGGAAAGCGGATGGACCGCCTGGACCCGAAATTATTCAAGCTCTTGACGAATTTTATGACGGCCACATTTCCCCAACTAATCCTCGTGATGATGAGGGCTGGACTCAAAAAGGACTCGAGGAGTACTATAAGATGAAAGAAGAACACAGACAGAAGTTGCTTTTGAAGCTAGAAAAAGACGGCAAGAAGCTTGAGGATGTCATCACCAACGTATTTCTCCTTGAAAGAGACAATCCTGAAGCGTTTGAAAGAGAAAGGAAAGCGAAGGAACAGAAGCAGAGAGGAACGTATGTTGACAGTTTCGCCTCAATAAATTCACGTTCAATTGTTATAGCTATTCGCTGGACTCGGCTGGAAGCAGTTTGGATCATTCTCCCAGGAACAAGGACGTACGCGGGGATAGATCACGATCCCGGTCTCAAGGGCGTAACCCAAACCACATCAGCGATTCATCTCCGAAACGTCGCGTAGTTTCCCGAAGCGGATCGCCCAGCGAAGTAGATGAGAGACCGTCGTTCGGCGGTGGCCCAGTCATGGGTCAGCAGATGGGATTCAACGTGGCAGGCAACGGTGCGAATTCAGATGGCGTTGTGCCTCAGAACATTGGTGCCCGCATGATGGAAAAAATGGGGTGGAACGGACGTGGACTGGGTGCTGACGGACAGGTAAAAGACGGTAGGTGATTAGCAGCTTCTTTGCAACCCTTCTATTTCAGGGCATTCAGGAACCGGTTGACGCGGGTGACGTGCGGCACATCCAAGACAAGTACAGGGGTGTCGGATCACGACCTGATGAGTACGATGAGTATCGGAAACAGATGAGTGATATGCGCAGGAAGAACTATCAGACGTGATCTCCATATTTAAGTTATTTATGCCTATTTTTGTATATGAGAAATATGCAAATTGATTTCTGGGAATGGAAAAATTCTGGGAATGAGATAAAATCTTGTTTACGTTCATTTATTTATTGCAACTTTGTACAGAACCATTACTACCATCTCGGGAATCTAAAGATTTCAGGGCAGTTCAGTTAAGAGAGCCTGATTCCACAGAATGAACTGAGTTTGGCAGTTTCTTGTATGTCTTAAAAGTCTAATACATCTTTTTTCTGTTGCAATGAGCAATCAAAGTCTGAAAGGGGCTTTGGCCATAGGTGAAGATGTGACTGTACGACTATGGGTACGGCGAATTGAAATTTCCCGTCTCGACTCGGCCGGTCCTGGAAGAGACTGAGTGGATGACTTTGCGCGTTCCGCGATTTGGTCTCGCAGACGACGACGCTCCACGTCGAGCTGTTCACGAAGATTCGAAATCTGCGCTTCGAACATTCTTGTCTTGTGCGCGTAGTTTTGCTCTCGCTGCTCCAGCACTTTTTCAAGCTAAAGTTGAAAAATACGGACGTCTCAAAACTATTTTTCGTGCTTCTACCTGTCGTTTCTCTTGATTAATGCGGTTTAGATCACCTTCCAATTGGAGCTTTTTCTTTGTTTGGTTTTCCACAACTTTGCTGGTATTGTCGCGCTCTAGCTGGGTCACTTGGCTCTGCAGAAGCGAACAGTTTCTGTACAGCTCTGTGTTCTCCTTTTCCATGGCACTCAAGGATTTGTCCAGCGCCTGGCGTTCAGCTACTGTTTGGCGAATACTAGATTCAATTCGCTGTTTGTCCAAATCCAGCTGCAAATTGATATCATTAAAAGTTTGATGTCGTCGTTCTCACCGCTTGAATATGCGTCTTCAGGGCTGCTCTCTCGCGGTCGAGTCGGGATCGCTGGGCCTCGATTTCACGCTTTTCAACGTAAAGTTTTTGAATTTTTCTTTTTGCGTCCTCAAGTTCCGCGTTCAAGGTAAGGCGCTCGGAACGCAAAGTTTCAAGTTCACGGCGAAGGTCCTTTTCCAGGGAAGCGCTATCGCGCTCATGCTAAACGTACAGTATGAACATAATATTCAATAGAAACGCCGTTTTACCCTTTCCAAGTGGTCAAGTCTATCCACTGCTCGTTTCTTCTCAGCTGTCAGTTCGTTTATTATTTGTTGCAGATCGTTAATCTTTTGCTGAGAGAAACTGTGCTTCGATTTGATATCCAACAGTTCTCGCCTAAATTACAGCTAATTTATACGATGTGGCCCAGGTGTAATGCAGAACGAGCTTTATTAGACAGTTGCGATTCCAAACGTACCGAAGCTGCTCCCGCTCGTGTTCAGTTGTCTTGTACCGCGAGTTCACTGCATCCATCTCCATGCGCATCGTCTCGAGTCGTTTCTCCATCTGCGCCACATCGTGGGCACTTCGTTTCATACCATCCAGTTTTGTTTTGTACTGATCTTCGGTATTCTGCATTCGGGAAAGCGATTCTTTGTGGATCTTCAAGTTTCTCTCCAGGTCCGTGCACCGCTCGCGATGCACCGCGTTGAAAGTTTGCGTCTCGTGAAGCTTTTCCGTCAAGCTCTGAAAAAAGAAAGTAGACATTCTGAAGACATTTATCCGAACCAAGAAAAAGGATGCAAAAAGAAAAGAACTCGGCAAGCAAACGAAAAAAATGAAAAATCCGGAAACTGGGTTAGAAAGTTAGGCCCGAAAATAAATCAAGCAGGGTTATCTGGCGAGGTTTCACCCACTATTTGTTTTACGTAATTTTGAATGGCCAGCTGATGAGGGCCACGCGGGCACTGCGCGGTGCACCTGTTCAGTGAGATCATGGGACGGATCTAAAGGAAGAATTAGCTGGCCGTGAGACCAAAAACGTACCTCTTTTTGCTTTGTCAACTTATTACAATCGTTTTTAAGCTCGTCGATCTGTGTGACCAGAGAGTTCAGCTGATGGTTCAAGTGATTCCTTTCTACGTCCCACTGCGATTCACGTTCCTTGTACTTCTGTTTTTCCTTCTCAAGACGAGTGATCTCGGTTCTCAACACCAGGACTTGTTCTCCGAGCACTTGCAGACGAGCGTCCTTGTCTCGCGAATGGAGATCAGCGCTGACCATCTTCGCCTTGAACAGTTTGCGATCATTGTCGTTAGCTCGTAGGTTTTCCTCTTGAGTCAGCAGCAGCTGTCGGGAACTCGCGAGTTTACCTTCTAACGATATTCTCTCTGCAACATTCGAAGTCCAGACGCGATCTTCATATTTTCGTACCTTTTTCCAAGTCGTGCACTTGATTCTCGAGCGACCTCACGCGGTTTTCCATGGATGCCAAACTGCTTCGATGGTTCTCGCATTCCGCTCGGACTTTCACAAGCTGTGTGGACGTCTCAGTCTAAACCCTGCATTGTTAAACGAATAAGCATCATCCAAACCTTTTCCCGCTCTAATTCATTGATCCTGTCCTTCAGAATCTTAAATGTGATCTCCACTGATGAAGGAATGTTCAGTTTCTCCGGGTTTCCTCCATCGTACGTGCCATCTTCACGGACAAGACGGTCTTCATAGGCAGTTGAAACGTCTACATAACTGTTGCTTGGTCGCAGAGAATTGTCTTTGCCTAAACGGTTCCGTAAGATTTGCAACACCGCGAATCAAGAGAACAAATCAAAATCACCCTTCACCGTACCATCAAACATGTTGGAGTGGTTAGTTTCGTGAGCGCCGAATTTAGAAAGATCCTGGAATGAAGATCCGTGTGCTCCTCGTTGTCTGCGCGTCGACTGTGCTTCTAAATGTTGGCGAGAAGTGTTAGGAAGCAGGCAGATGAAAAATAGTGCAATTGACCAGTAAGAGCAGAACCGTTTCAGTCTACTTTCAGCCAGTCCGCGTTCTCTACATTACTTAACGTTCAAATTAATCAAGAATTATACGCAGAAACACAGCTTTTCACAGCACAAAGCTTTTAAGTCCCATGTTAGAGTAGCCCTTACTTGCAAACGAAAGAGCCCTCTTCGCACTGTCTTCGTAATGGCTCAGACGATCGGTCATCTTTCGAATGTTGTGATTGAGCTCTTCCACTTTCGATTCAGCTGATCGGCGCTTGCTATCGGCTGTTTCAATTCGACTCCTAAACACTGTATCAGAAGGCTATATTCGGAAGCAATAACCTCAGCACTTCGAGCTCCGATTCCCTGTCTTCGAGTGTTTGCATTATCTCCATCTTTTCCTTCTCGACCTGTCGGTAGTTGTCTAGAAGGTCATTCACCGCTTTCTGGTTCGTTTCCGTCTTCCGTTCCAGGGTTCTCTGAATTGTAGTTAATTCTCTTGAGACAGTATCTTTTTCCTTCGTAGCAGAAGACGCCTCTTGTAGAAGTCGGCTATTCTGAAATTTTTGTTCTTATTGTAAATAGAATATAAAACTATTTGTAAATGCTTTTTGAAAATTATATCAAGGGATGCATATAATATAGAAAATGCGATAAACCAAAGCATTACCAAAAATGAACTGACCTTCTCTTTCAACTCCTCCAACTCGTTCAACATATCTTTCTGGTTCTTCTCGTATCGCTTAACCAGTGAAGACAAAGAATTGATCTCCCCCTTTTTGTCCTCCACCATATACTCGAAATCCTTCATTTGTCCACGAATTCTTTCAACTTCTTCAGACTTCTTCTGTTTGCTCTCTTCCGCGGCGCTCAGCTTTGACTGAAGGACAGTGATTTCTGTGCGCATATCTGAGATCGTCTTATTGAGTTCTAAAAGAAAAAAAAATCAATCTAATCTCTGCTATTTTCAAACCAACCATGGTTCTGCTGATCTGAGTGCTCATAAATGGATTTCAGTTCTGCCTTCCTTTTTTGCAATTCTTGCAACTCCCTGCTCACATTGGATAGCTTGAACTCCAGTTCTGCTTCAGAGCTTGTTTTAGTTCTCAACTCATCTTCCAATTTGCCGAAATCGGCCTCCATCAGTCCCAGACGCTTCTCACGTTTCTCCATTTGGCTCGTAATATGGCTCAGCTTGTTCTGTAGATCATCCGTTTTCTTCCGCTCTCTCTCAAACTTGATTTTCAATTCCTTCGCTTCAATCGTGACTTTATTCAACTCCAATTTGATATTTCCCGTCACATGTTCCGTTGTCGAGCGGTCGGCATTGAAAGCTTCCCTACAAAAAATTTGAATAACTAATTTTACACGGGCACACTTACGTGTTCTGTTCAATTTGCTCTTCTAGGGATTTTATCTTGGATACGCTAGCTTCATTCTCTTTGCTAGCGCTTGAAAGCGCTGCCTTCAGTTCCTCCTCGCGGCGAGATGCTTCTTGGAGCTCGTTCTGGGCTTTGTGAACTGCTTCCGTCAAACGCTTCTCATATAACGACTTCGCGTCTTCCAGCTAAACAAGATAATATAACGAGCTTAACGATAGTTCACTCTTCTGAAATTTCTCGACATAGAGAGCGGCCAATTCAGTTCACTAGTCAAAATAAACTGTACCTGAGCTCGACTGTCCTCCCACTCTTGCTGCTCCATTTTGTGTTCCTCCACAATTGCCGAAAGTTCCTTTCGAATCCGCTCCACTTCGGCTTCCAAATTCATCTTTGTATGCTCATATTCTTCATCCTTGCGCTTCGAAATGTGACTCAACCGTTGGGTCTTCTCATTGGCTTCCGTCAACCGCAGGTTGAGTTCCGATACCTTATGTGTTAAGGTGTCGTTAGACAACGAAAGTTCTTTAATTTTCTTTGAATATCCTTCTTCCAATTGTTGAATCTCGGCTCTAAGGTGAGTTATCTTCTCTTGGCTACATGTTAATTCATTGGCTTCCTTAACTTCGGCACGTTCTTTGAAATGAATTCGATCTTAAACGAAGAATATGAATATATACGACTTTATCACTCGCCACTAAATACCTTGAAGGGTCTCCATCTCAGCGTTCATTTCATAAAAGCGCTGAGAGAAATCTCTTTCCATCGCTTTGAACCTCTCGATTTCTTCATGGCACGACGAGACCTATAGGAGAGTAGCCAGTTTAGCATAAGATCAGAAATTACCTGACTATCCATTTCTCGAAGTTTCGACAAAAGTGTCTTGTTTTCCTTCTCAATGTCCTCAGCAGCCTTCTTAACAATTACTATTTCTTCAAACAAATCGTCCTTTTCCCTAAAATTCATTTTTGTATTCGGCTGGCACTGGACATCCCCACTTGTCAGATCCAAGTTTGTCACGATTAAGCAACTTGACGGTAGATGCCAGCTTCTCGATTTCCGCGTGGCATTCAACCAATTCCTTCTTTAGCGTCTCACATTCAGTGTGTGCCTAAAGGCAACATTCAAACACTGAGACAATTTTTTTTCAAAAACTAACGATTCCAAGCTGGTGCTCCAATTCACTGGCAGCAACCTTATGCTCTTCAATAATCAATTCTTGCTTAGTGACTTGTTGCTTGTAGGATTCGAGGCTTGATCTGTGCTCTGAAAATGAAACTAAGTGTGTGAGAACATATGGTAAACTCTGATGAAAAGCCCACCTTCTTCTTGCGTCTGATGACTTTCGATTTGAATCCCGTGCTGCATCAGTTCTCCCCGAAGCTCCGTGATTTCTCCAATGTAGCCCGCATTTTCCTTGACCAGAATCGTTTTCTCGGCTTGTAGCTCTTCCTTGCTCTCCTGAGAGATCTGCAGCTCGGATCGAGTTTCATCAAGTTGCTTTTCCAAGTCAACGATGAACACCTCTTTTTCTTGCAAACTAGTTTGTAGCTTTTCCAATTCTTCTCGGGCCAGTTGAAGACGACGGGAGGCTTCCACCGCTTCTCTTTCTGCAACACAGTATTCAATAGCTCCAAAATGATTGTTTTAAGAACTAAGAAGAAGTCGAAGATTCTCAAAGAAAGATATCGGACATACCGTGATTCTCGATGAGTCGTTTCCCAGCGATAAGCTCGACCTTCAGATCGTGTTCCTTCTGACGCGACTTGCGAAGGTCTTCGCGGACGATCTCGTTGTCTTTCTTGAGTCTTTCGAGTCGGCTCTCTGTAGTCCGCTCCTTCTCTTCATATTCTCCGTCAATGCGACTTTTCTGTTTTTCCCACTCTTCACGATGGACTTGTGACAAGTCGTCGATCGTTTTCTGATGAAAACTGCAACACTGCAATATTACCAAGGATAGCACAATCGCTAACTACCTTTTCAGTTCAGAAAGCTGATCAACTTGAACTTGAATGGTGCTTTGCAGCTCGCTTTTCTCCTCTTCTAGACGTTGCACGCGATCTGCTTGGCGATGCAGATTTCTTGCGCATTCGTCGCTCTCACGTTTCCTGAAATTCCGGCGAAAAATTGAAATCGCTAGTTCTGTCATTATACGAGTCGGAAAAGCCCATTTCGGATATGGTTTAATCACTTATCCACTTATCCCTCAATCAATGTTTTCATAGGTAGAATCTTCTTCAGCGTGCTTTAGTTGAAAGAAGCCCCCTGGGTCATCTATTTACATGCCACGCATACCCGCTAATGAAAATCCCTATTCACATCCATATACAGCGGTAAACAAAAACTCACAGCTCTTCAATAGTCTTGAGATGCTCTTGAACGAGTCGCTCGCCGTCTTGCTTGTTCCTCTCGTGCAACCGAAGCTGCGATTCCAACTCCTTCACTCGTTCTTCCACTTCATTGTTCAACTTCTTCCACGACTTTATCTCCTCCTTCTGGTCCTTCAGAACCCTCCGCACTTGCCGGACTGTTGTTTCGTGCGATGCAGAAAAGCCAGCTCAAAAAAGGCCGTTCACACACTCGCTGCACAGAGCACTTACCAGGTGATACAGAACGGGCCCTGCGTCCACTCGACTCGGCCATCTCTGGCATCTGCTGAATCTTCTTGATCAACGAAATCGCTTGGTCGCGCTCCTCTTCCAAGCGTTTGATGGTGTTTTCAAAATTCAGCAGTCTCCGCTCTACTTCACTTTTTTCATGCTCAATCTAAAGGATACATTATTAGAAGGAGCTCATGTCGACAGTAAACAGACCTTCACGTTTTGCAGAACAATTTCGTCGTATCTCTTCATCACCTCATCGATAGTTTCCTGGATCTCGGACGAACTCTTGGTGGTGTTCATTTTTTCCTAAACGTCTTTTTAGAATGGAAACAGAAGCTTCCATCGAACCCGAATATGCGTTTCCCTAAACAATCTATCCATATTGTTGGCACATCGAATGAATTCCGTTTTCTGCCGGTCCAAGTCGGCTTCCGATTCGAACTTGAGATCTTTCATCTAAACGCGAGATAAGTGAAAAAACGAAATCCTTGCAGACGGAAGCTTACTTGTTTTTTGAGCTTATTACAAACCATCCACAAGTCAAGAAGACTTTTGCACTGTCCTTCGGACTTTTGCCGGAACTTCTGAAATCAAAGGTTAGAATGAACAAATTAAAACAAAATAATGCGCCGTAATATAATTTAGACTGGAGCGTAGAACGCAGATTCGCTACGACTGGCCAGATTTTAAAGGTGGACTACGAAAGTCATTGAAGCGTTCAACCACCCACTGGGGTAGAAGTGATTCGAAACTTCGGCTACATTTGGTAATTTTCGGGTGCATTAAGGGCCAGAGACAATTATTATTCGGCCAAAATGTTTTAAAGGACCCGCCTTGCGCATTTTCATTGCACTTTCACGCTCGAAGTTAACTTCCTGCTGCGCCACGCCAAGGGCTTCCTGGAGTCGGATAAGGTCCTCCTTTAAGTAATAATTCGCCTCGGCCGCAGCTTCACTCTGCGATCGCAGCATGTCGATCACTTCTTCCAGAGTCGCACTTCGAGACTGCTCGGCACGAATCTGCGCTATGAGGAACTCCGAAGACATGTTGTAGTCGGGGCAGGTCAACGCACTCAAGTGGCTGCAGGACAGAGAAGTCGAGGGAAAACACCCGTTTGCGTCAGTTACAACATGAAGTAAACCCGCTCCAGAACTGAAAATAAAGGTTTAGTGAGAAACTAAAGATTTACCGCATACCCAGCTTGATGATCGGGACTCGTAAATTGATTTGACCCATGGTAGCTGCTAACGGTTGCACTGTGCCTGTCTGAGATTGAAGTGCCAAGGCAAATATCGGATTCCGCCGCTTTCTGACGGTATTTCAGCACCTGTAGCACTCGTCATGGACACGATCACAGGAAATGACCACAAACCTTATCTTGGAGACTCTCTAGAACTTCGCGATATTTGCGCTGTTCTTCGACGTTTGCATCAATCCGGTGACGGTAGTTGCTAAGGTCGTTTGGCACTCGGTTTAATTCCGCTGAAACCAAAGTAATAAATTGAAAATCATTGCCGTTATTTTGTTAATTACCAGTAGAAGTGGACAAAGGGATTTCCGCAATATCTTGATCGTACTCCTTCGCGGACGCTTCGGTCATGGAATTGTAGTCTTCGTCCTAAACAGGCCACTTTAAAAGACTCAGGACTCAAAACGATCACAGAAGCGTAAATAATAACGCATTAACACTGAAAAGCGTACCGACACTCTGCTCCACTCACAATCGCCAAATTCATTTAGAGGCGAGAGCCTCAACTCGAACCCAGCGGCGTCGTTCATGGTAGATGCAAATGCTAACGAAGCTGGTGTTTTTGTGCAGCATTCGCTCGAACGCGGACAAACAAAAGCATTTTGAATGAAGACGAGGGACGCTACGCGAACGTTTTTTGATCGAACCCTCCAGGAGGGGCGCCGCGGACGGCCGAGATTGTGCTGTGAACCCAAGATCTCGGCGTGAGTGCGCTCGGCTCGCGAAAAGTGATCTCACGGAACCGTCGCGGATCAATTTTTGCAAGTTGCATTCCAGATGTCTTCAGCATCGATTGTCGTCCGTAGATGTTGTTTTGTTGTACCGCATTCACTACCAAAACACGTTTTTTGCGAACACAAGCAAACAGCGTCGGCCTCGTTCGTTGTTTGCGCCACCGCCGAAAGCCGCTCATATCGCCATATGATGTTTTGAGTCTGGCGATGGCGAAGATTTCCAAAAATGCTCATTCAAGGGGATCCCGCTGACGGATAGCGGTGCTAATTCAATTAAGTCCTGGTCACAGAAATCGGAGAACGCGCAGAAAATAGCGGCAATGAGATTTGCGCAAAAAGATGGCGAGGAACCTGATCACCGCGTCTTCCGCCCGGACGTAAACAACGGAATGCACAGCAGCAACCGCTATTGACAGTAAAACATTTTCTCATTTGCGCGTGATGCTCCAAAATCTTTAATTTTATAACTGGCGAGGAGCGGAAAGTGCTTCGACGGCGTTTCGGACGAAGCTGGAACACGAATGTGCCATAAGAGTGCTTGAGTTAGGGCGATAACGACCACCTGCGGGTGTAGAACGTAGAACGATTTCATTCCTGCCGTCGGTTGCGCGTCCCAATATGCCACAGCCTGCAACGAACCGAACGCCTTCTGAATACTCGCAGTAGCAGCAGTAACGCGAAATGGACATTCTCAGGTCCAGCCGTGTGGACGTCATGCATTCTATGGAAGATTAAGCTAAAGGACACTGCGCTCTGCAGTAACTATAGCGACCGCCGCTGGACATTGTAGGCAGTCGGGGCCGCAGTGGGCAGCCTCGCATTCAATCGAGTCCCAATTGCCGTATTACTTACCATGATCATCTTAGCAAAGAAGACGTGTACAAACAGAAGTACGTTGAGTACGTAGGTTTCGGCTATCACCACTAGGGTCAACGATGTGCACAAGAAAAGGGCGATTCTGGAGGCAACGATGGGGCTCTTCTCCAAGCAGGGTTTCGTATGTCCATCTATAAACGGATCATAGGATTGGGCTACAGTATGCGATAAGAGACTTACTGCTCAGCCGTATCTCCTGTAAGTTCGTCTCATGATTCATTTCTTCCGGTTTTCGTGATTCCAGACACTTTCATCTTGATCCTGAAAATAATTACAGGTTTATTTGTGACCGCTAATCTCTTTGACGCTGACGGATTCGGACCCATCTGCAGCCATAATTACGCGGCAAAAGTGCATAAATGTTCGGATGCTTAAAATCGGCAATTTTAATTTAAAACGGCGCAGCAGGTCGCGTTTCTTGCACAAAAGGTGATGATTGTGCCTAAGGTTCCACGCAAAATTCATTCAGCTGCGACGCATGGTGTTGCAAAGCGCGCACCCGATCGATACGCCTCCGAGGGCAAGCAGGCGCCGGGAAGACTTAATATAGTCACCATGTGGTGCATATCGGCAGATATTGTCACTGTCGCATCTGACCCATCTGCCGCTAATTGCGCCCCTCGGTGGCTTGAGGTGCGCGAACGCTGCTTTGACCTCACCTGCGCAAAGAGCGACGTATTCGTGGCGATTTGGAAAATGGACAATCAAAGTGAAGATGCCGAAGAAAAAATCGAAGAATTTTTGTAACCAGCATGTCCGCCCAGTGATAATCGCATCGAACGACGTGTGTTGAAAGCATTCCCGATGAGTCGTCTTACTCAATCTGCTGTTCTTTATGAAATCGTCCCCAACTTTACTAGTAGTAAACGATTTTTTAAATTTAAAACCAAGTTTATTAAAATGATTGGCAGAATTATGGCTGCTGTTCTCGGCAGACTTTGATATTGGGAGAATTGTTACAAAAGAGTTCGTAGAGCCACGACGAAGGAAACTGTGGAGAAAAGGCCGGATGTGATTTTGGGAGTTGAATTGCAGTGGTCTCGGTCACTGCAGAAACAGTACTTCCATCTGAAAGCAGCATAATAAAGGTTTATAGCTTCTGATGCTTATTTACCGTTTCGGTGGGACTTGGTTGTCGATGTAGTCATAACATTTGTTGTGTTGAACGGTTGTGAGATTTTGAGGGGTGACCTGTAGCTGTGTCTGGTACCTGGACGCCACTTTGTAAAAGAATTTTAAACGTTGGCCGCTTACCAGCAATCACTTTTGAAGGTCGAGTACCCCTTGTACTCGTCGATCGGGTCTATGATTTTCACACAAAACTGACTTGTGGTGCAGGCGTTGTTTAGGTTGTCACACGTGGACACCCGCTCTCTGTCCGGGTAATAGCCGTGCCAGCCATTGCACTGCGAGCAGATAATCCCAGTGGCGACAGGCAGCACAAAGAAGAGCAGGAGAGTTACACGACAGAGTTCAACTGCCGCCGGCATTGGAAATTCGAGCGAATGGAGCATCCGTCAGGGCTCGCGTTTGTTGCTTAGAGGGCGAACAAAATATTATATGTTTCCAATGTCATGGTTACCGGCTTCAACGGACGAACCAGTCGCTTTCATTTGTGTAAACCTTTCATAAGTGGTGAGAAACCTCTCAGGGAAGAGCTGTTAGATGAAAAAACATGAATTGGAACATGCAAAACCCATTACTACAACGCGCATTTTTGTCAAGCAGTCGAAATCAACGCCTTCTTTCTATCGCCATCTGCTGCATGTTTTCCGTTTTCTGTGCCGCTTACAACCAGAACTAATATTTGTTTCAGACATACAATTTCTTTAATGAACTCAAATAACTATAAAAATTTGCATAATAATTCCAGGAAAATAAAATTTCCGCAACAGCGATAAGACGACTTTGGTATCCTGTAATACTTTAAAACGTGCATTTTTTAACACACAAACCTCGAATTTCGTCGTCATCCCCACATTCCATAGGGCATTCCGTAGCTCATACCGTATCCCCACGGACGATACATTCCCATCCCCATGCCCATCATAGGGTTATAGCCACCGTATCCATACCACCGCTTTCTGAAAAGAATGATTCAGGCATAAATTCCGCTACATTACTCCGCCACAGACGTTCTTATGTGCTCGTTGTCGTCGTCGAAGGCGATTCCTCTCGAGTTGGAACAACCGACAAACAGGATGGAAACAAGAAGAAAACATAGAAAATAAGATTTCATTTTAGACAAAAGTTGTTTAACTGAACGTGGCCCTTAATCTGCCTTTTATAGAGGTTTCGGACAGCGATTTCTTTCCCTTTTTGCTAACTCGATTAGAAATTCAGAACTTTATGTCAAGTGCCGGAATATTTCTCAATTTTCTTACGAGATAAACGGAGCGAGTTCTTAACAAGGATCCAGTTTTGGCTGCCGAGTTTCGTTATTTTGTCACGAGTAACAGGAAGCTCGGTCAAAGTATTTTGCACAAAAAACACAACATGAGCGTAGATTTATCTACACTCGTGAAAGGACCAGGAAGTAGGTTTTTTCAAAAACTCACGAGGAACTGTTATCATTTAAGCATTTCAAAGATCTGTCATGGTACCTCCAAAAATCGTTTATTTGCATCGCAGGACCAAAATAGTACAAAACGGAGCCATTTCGCAACTCAAGAACATATTTGTCAGCTGCGCAAAGTTTGTATTTATGGTCCAAAAAAGAAGAAATCTAAGTGAAAAAGCCGCTGTTATACATGATTGCAAAAGGGGAAATCGAACATGTCAAATACTTGGCATACTCAAGATATTTTCCGAGACCACCCTTATCAGTGAGGTAGTTATGAAAAAAGTACTTGTGTATTTTTAACCGATGTGTGACGTAAGTATGATAGTGATTTTGGCATTTTGAACTGTTTCACCGAGTTGCGTTCTCACGTTCGTTCTAGCGATCATATCACGCTGCAGGCCAAAAGTTACCGGCTCTGCCGCTGGCTTGCAAAGTGCACCGTTGGACTCAGACGTGGCCAGTTGTCTCTAGCCTTCTTCAATCAAATCATGAGGGTTCAACGGAACCTTGCGATCTTTGCGAATCCGGTGAAGAGGACACCGAAGGGCATGTCTGTACGTCGTAAAGAAAACCATTACTTCATGGGCGCCAAAGTGCGGTTGAAGAAATGAATTAAATCCACGCTGTGTTAATAACAACACCTTTATGAGCTGTAAAGGAAGCCGGATTTCAACTCTCCTATGATTCAGATGTTCGTAAAGTTGTTGTTTCTAAGTTTGTCCTTTTGTGTTTAATTTTGAAGTTAGTTGATTGGCGCGACGAATTTGGTTAAACTTTTAGCTAAAAGTCGATTGAACACGTTTTAAGCACAATGTCTCCTTTCCTGCACCAGCTTTCGACTGTTCTCGCGAACTTACTCGCCAGCCTGATATTTACCTCTCCAACTGACTCATTGGAGGCCTGAGCACACAACAGCTCTGATTCCCATCGCGGACAGTTCCTCATGAGCTGCAAAAACTGTTCAAGCACAAGCTTCGATAATAAATTTATTTATAAAATCTGTTAAATATGATCGGAGTGGCTAAATGGGGCAAAGGAACTTTGTACAGTTTCCAGTTAAAGCATTCAAGTGGTATTGGGACTTTCCGAGCGAAAGAGGGATTCATCAGTTATTTACAAAGTATTTCTGGTGGTTAATTGTAGAAAGTGGATAGAGAAAGGAGATGAGTGAGAGATGGATTGATTCACTTCTGGGGCGGACGTTCGTCGGCATTGCAGGTGGAGTGGGCCCTGTGGCGTGTGGACGGTTTCCCGTCCACGTGCAGGAGGTGGCAGTCTCCGGAACACTTCGGGCAAGAGCTGGCCAGTCGATCCTGGGAGACAAGCGAGTAGGTGGATTTGGACTGCGCTCGCTGGCCTAGAAACAAAGTCCATAGACTGCGATTCCCCTCGTTTGGACTTACTTTCCAGAGTCAATTTAGCGAACTCTTTCTGGATCGACTCGTACTGGTCTATGGGGCTCTGGATCTCGTCTTCCATCTTGTGAACAAACGTGCGCACCAAGAGTTGTTCCCAGAGTTGAGGCGCCGGTGTTTTCTATAACAAAGAAATGAAACACGGAAAAACAGATTTTATCGCTCACCTGGGTCAATTTACCGTCGCTCAGCTTTCTTCCGTCTTGCAAGTAGTCGATCTGGTGGCTGGATTTGCGGCGGCGAAAGAGCGAAAGGGTCTTCGACGGAGTTTTCGTCGGTTCCGGGGCACCGTAAAACTCGGCCGGTGACTCGCAGGGCACGTTCATGATTCCGATCATCTTGTAACTTTTGAAACCTTCGGAAACGGAGCGAAACTGTTCTGAAAACAAGCTGAAATTGGTTTCGGTGCCACGACACAGATTTAAGCGATCATGGAAGGAAACGAAAGTCAACAATGGGCGACCCCTTCCAAAATACGATTTCAAACGCCGTAAAAAGTTATTTGCTTAGCAACGGAGTGTTGAGGGTTTCGTTGCTGGGGATTGGGGAAAAACGATGCCCAATCGTGGAAACTGTAATTGAACGGGAAGGGAACCAATTACAGCTGTCGACAAAAAGAGGAAGCGGGAGGGAAAAACTGACGAGCAGATCGAGGTTGCCATCTCCATTTAGGCACTCGCGAATGCACAAAAGGTGTGACATCAGACGTGTCGACAAGGTTTTATTCTATGTGATTAAATGGGCGGAGCCAACTTCCATGTCTATTGTACGCACAGAAGAGGGTCCGAAAAAAGGGGTTGAAGGATGCCGCCGCGGTAATCAACGTGTGTAGGCACACCCGCACAGCAGCAGCGTATTTGAGAAATGGATTAATTGTAAAAGGGACCGGGCAGAGAATGAGTGCAGGCTTGGCTGATTCATTTAAGCCGCCGATCGAGAGACCAAAGCGAGGTGGATCGGCGACTGCCTGAGAAGTACACCATCGGTTAGCTTAAACTCTGAGCTTTTGATGCCCATTTCGAGAAGACGCACCGAAAGTGTGAAGCAGGCAAGAGTGATCACAAAAGAGTGCAGCGGCTTATATTTACCGAAGGCTATCAGTCCGCCCTTGTGTGCCAAGCAATAAAATTTATTGGACAACATTTCCGTGCGTCTTCCTTGAGGCAGTCTTAGACTTTTCGACCTCAGACCTATGACCGTACGCTCAAACATGCGTCATAGTGGCCCACCCAAGCCGTCGCGTGGGTGTCGTTTGGAATGCCCGTATCCCGGCAGCTCTATCGGCACGTTTACTGCTGCGCTCAGAATATTTCGTCACCTCCGCCAAAATAAAGATCAGGAACACTTACGCAAAGGTCTCTCCGTGCCTATTTGTGCAAAACTCGGAGTGCCATGACTCACGTGGGGATATTTTTGTTGTTCACAATAGATTTAGCAGCAGAAGCGGTCGACCGTTAAGGGTCGAATCAGCTCCACTCCCTTATCTAGCTTCGCCAAAAAGGATTTTGCATGACATCATGTGTTCAAGCCTCTTTTCACGGAGAGAACCTCGAATACAAACAATCGGTCCTCTGCGCGCCGGTGGCCTGTTTGTGCCACCGGTCGAATAGGGAAGTCGAATGAACCGACTCCCCCACAACCACAAAATACACGTAAAACACAAAATACTTCAACTCTGCGGCACAGAGGGACCAAAAAACCAAAGTGGCAACTTTTACAACTAATTTGCCGCACTAGACGACTCCTTTTATACCCACGGGCCGAATGTTGTCCAACAGTCTCATATTTGGGCAACAACACGCGCGTACGACGGAAGACGTCAATGTCACACATGGCTGGCTCGCTGAACACCACGCTGTTTTGGTCTTTTGCAGCGCCACTTTCTTGCGCAACTTTTTTTGCTTAGGCGAATCAAATTCGTAACCACCAAAACGTTGCAAAAGAGTGCGCGAGAGTTCCCAAACGGCGCTGAAGCAACTTAATTCGAATTCAGAATGATGTTTACAGGAGGAGACAGGAAACGGCGAAAACAGTCGTCTGTTCGAACGCCCGAAACCAAGGTTCAGGCAACAATTCGATCATTATAGGGAGCAACTAGGGTCGAATTGGGAAAATTCGTGTTTGAGTGTTTTGCGAATTGTGGATTAATCACAGCTGTCTGTGTAGAGCGAGTGGAAAGCAGAAAACGAAGATTATTAAAGTCAGTGCGTCATAACAAATAATCTTTGCTCCATTTGCGGGATAAGTTATTGGTCTAAGAGGAACTAAGGGTCCAGGTAGTAGAGATCAGTTGATCGGGCGACGTTTTTTTGACATCGATTGCCAAAACAACTGATAATGATCAGATAGATAGACTGTTGCGAGTAAGCGACGCTAGATTCCCGCCTGGCTGAGGTTCCCGGAGGAGGGAGGAAAAGTTTCCAGCGAGGAGACGCGCTGGAAACTTGAAACTCGAGAAGTGAAGCAAACTAAATTCTGAATTCGCACATGCGACGGGAAAATTATCTTTCCCCGGTCTCCACGACACCTGAAGTCAGTAAGAAGCTTAGCGTCGAAAAGACAGACGTCGCATTCACTCTCTGACGGATTCCGACGAGTCTTTATTCGTCATAATGACGCTTGCGAGGGTCGCGATTCTTCAAGAATGATCTACTACTCCTTCATGGGCGACGATTATTTTTCTCGCCTAATTTGGCCCTGGACCACGACCAGAGTCAGAGATCCCTCGATCAGCAGCTGGTTTTTGACCTCTTCGATAGTTCGTGACAAAGTGCACAACATCAAAATTCAGTGTCCGTGACGAAATATGACACTTCAATCAGGCGTGAAAGTATAGGAAATTGATGAAAACAGCAACCGATTAGTGTAACTACACATCTGCCACTGCGAACATGCACCCAAGAACTATTTTTGCGGAACGTAGGTGGCGTCGAGAACTGAAATGATGAAATTTTTGAAATAGACTATATTTTAGCCTGACTCATGGGGTGCTCACAGACTAGATCCCATCTTTGCAGTAACTCGCGGTTCTTCAACTAAATTTAAGAAGCAATCAGTAAGCAAGACAACAAAGTGCACTGGCAAAACACGCTTACATCTAAAAATTAATTATTCGAAAAAGTAGTAAAAACCGCAATTATGGTGATCATGGCTTGGTGGTATTTATTTGTAATCCCTGCAGACCAAAAGATCAATTCAAGTTGCGAAGAGTTTTTAGTAAGTAACTGTCTTGTCGTCTGCACTCTACATCGTATGCGTTCTATAACAAGCCTTTTCACTAAATCATTTTCCCAGTGAAACTCACACGATTGGATTTTATGCGGTTACATACGAAATAAGACAGTCCGACGGGCTTTGTGCAAAGAAGTGCGTCACAGCATCATTGGTGTCATTATCATCGGGATTATCATCGGGATCATCATGTGGCTGCAAACGACCGTTTTAGCTGTGGTCAAGCCAAAATTCTTTTAGTGTGTCTACCGTAGGGACCTGAATTGCCGCAGAAGTGGGAAACTTTTGAAAACTAAAAAATTGCAAAAAGACAATTCTTCGAGTGTGGTTCGAGCACTATCGGTTCGTACCTCTCAGCGCGGCTCAGGTCACTCGTGGCCTCAACAGTCGTGATACGAGTCAACGTCATCGAGCTCGATCGCCCTTTGGTCGCAAGTGTTTATTCTCTTATTTGTCGTCATAAGTTGAATACGGAGTCAAAGGTGTGCTGGTGCGGATTGAGTTCTCTCTTTGCTGTTATTTTTCAAAAACAAACGTCTAAAAAGACGAAATGTTTGGCGATGAGGAAAAGAGGCACCGTGCGTTCACGAGTGCTCGGCTCCATTGTGCAACCCATTAGTACAATGTAAATAGACTCGGATCAGAGTCGCCTATAAAAGAGCTGCCGAAGAAGTTCCCAGCACACGGTCTGCTGATATTCAGCATGGGATTCCTCCGGATAACTTTCGTGTGCGCCTTTCTGGGAGTGCTTGCCAGCGCCCAGTTCCAGCCGCCACCCGGCATCGGTCCAGACATGCCACATCCAGGCATGCCAGCTCCAGTTCCGGTAAGTTGTTGTAATAGCCTTTCAAGAGGCTTGTTTTGAGTTGGGTCACAGGAACACGGGTACGAGTAGTTGAGTCATGTGTTTCTTCGCCCTGAAGTGTAAGTGCAATCTTGTTTTGGTGATGTCTAAAGTTAGCCGAAGACCCGCAGGAATCACCCGCAGGAATCTGTGTTACAAACACTGTTGTTTTGTTCCGAGATCCGGTCAAAAGTATGTAATTGAGAAATAAGAAAATAGCAATTTCAGGGATTGCCTCCGGGCTTCGCTGAGGTCCTCCCTCATGATGTAGTGGAAAAGTTGCGAGCGATCCACGCTGATCCTTCGCTCAGTTTCATGGTATTTACTCAAAATGCCCACGGAATACACGATAAACTTTATTAGGAGAAGAACCAGAAGATAGACGAAATCATGTCTTCGTTGCCAGAAGATGTTCTCGACCGTCTCCCGACCCCACCGGGTTTCAATCAGCTGCCAGCCGATATTCAAGGCAAACTGAAGGGGATTACACGAGATAAGTCATTAAACTGGCAGCAGAAGCAAGAGCAGACAAGAGCTGTGATTGAAAGTCTTCCAGACCATCTCCGTCGCCTCTTACCTCCCCCACCCCCTCCTCCGGGGTTCGACCTCATCCCTCCACAGGTAAAAGCGAAATCGTGCGTTGAATCTGAACGTTGTACATTATAGGTTCAAGAAAAGCTTCGTCTGATCCACGAGGATCAGTCTCTTGGGTTCAAGGAACGGTACTACAAGATTAAGGCGGTGATCGACAGCCTTCCTGAAGACATCCGCAATAAGCTCCCTCCTCCTCCACCGGCACCTGTAGGATGATTTTTAATATGTACATTTGTATATCTGCTTCCGATTGAAATCACAAATAAAACATGTATCATTGTAATTTCAGTTTTTCTATCAAACCGTTCATTTGCTCGCAAGCGTAAAACAGGCACCAGTTGGTCTTGGTGCCATAATGAATAATATATTATGTAATTGATGGAAGCAGATTTGCACAATCTTCCCTTGTAGTTTGGGTCTTTGAGATGACCGGCACTGAGCGCGTTTTGGCCACGTTTGAGATGGCCGGCGCTGAGCGCGTGATGCGACAGCTTCAGCTTTGTATCTGGTTCCGGCATTCCATTCCAGCGTATGCCTGCGAACTCTTCGGCAACACCAAAACGTTGTCCCTTTTAAAGAGCCAAAAATCACCAGCTGCCATCGATTCCTTCTCCCCACCGTCTGCTCTATTCGATATGCTTAATATCGATGCTGTTGAGACATTTTCATTCGACGGCGCAAAAGTGGCTTGGTTCGGACCAGGACTGTGCAAGTATTGGTATTGGTTGTATTGGTATTGGCAATAATCGCCTTTTTGGCCAATACAATTATATTGGTATATGATTATGTAATTGATGGAATAAGAGTTTTTGACCAATATTCCGGCTAATAATTCCAGCCAAAATGGGTCTAAACAGATCAGGTTCGGTATGTTGCCACCGTTGGCTTTCGGGCAAATATGAAAGCGTTCGTTAAATGCACGTGAAGCATGTAAAATGTTTTCAAATTTTGGAAGTTTTCTTTGACAAGTGAGATATTGTGTCGGATTGTAGCCGAAAGATAGCCAAAAACGGCTCTCGGCAGGCTGCATGCTGTCTGGGTGAATTGCAGATCGCCTCCTGGTTTGGCGTGTTTGGCGCTCGCGACGTGCCGCCTGCTTACCTCAGTTGGTATCGATTAGCGTTGTCCAGGCAACGACGGGCCGGCTGCTTTGAGCGAGCGCAACAATTCATTCCGCTCGTATTTCGTTGTCCGCCGTGCCACCACGCCAGTAGCGCGATAGCCAACTAGAACCTATTTTCCAGTTTTTTTTAGTTGTTTGGGCCGTGATTTTGTTTTTTGTCAAGAAATATGACTGATAAGAATGATTTTTGTGTTTCAGGAAGCCGATCAAGACATGAAGCGTTGTAAGAAGAGATTCGTCGAGACTCATCATACGCCGTCCAAAAAAAGAAGATTCGAAAATCCCCGAGAAAAGGTGACATCAATTGGATTTTGAAGTCTATTTTTCGTATTTAGGCTGCTCTGCCGGCATCAACTAGCATTACTCGACGACGTTCCCCACGTTTTTTTGCGGAAGAAAAACCTAAGAAGCAAGAAATCTGTCTATGGCCCTTTGTATTCGAACCGGATCAGCCGCTCATTGTAAAGCGCCCGGAAAGTCGGCCAGAGGAACCAGATGAACCGACCTTCGACGCATTCGATGTCTATGGAGTCCCGAACGAAATGATCGTCCATATCATGAAATTCATGGACAACCGAACTCTCCTTAACTTCATCCTTACCGCCTATCGCTTCAAAGTCCTTGCGTATGGAAACTCCATTTTGTGGAAAAGCATCGTATTGAAGGAGAAGAACCGTACGCCGGAAATGATCAATGGTCTGGTAACTCGTAATGTTAAGAACTTGAAAGTTTCCGACTGCGTGGTAAGTATCTTGCTTCGAGGATTTTCCCTTAAATTTTCTTTTTTTAGATTGAGGATTTTCCCTTTATGGTTGCTTTTAACAGCCCCCTTCGTCTCCTTGAGCAGCTTGAGTTTAGTAACCTGAGTGGCGACTTCCCCTTCATGGACATATCAAACTCCGAGTTTGCGGCTAGTATGGTCTACCGGACGAGATCGCTAGTCGTAAGTTCATGGTGCCTCAGCCTCTTTTAAGCCGACTTCTTTCAGAACTTGAACATTGAGCATATGCGAATGGTGCCGCGTTTGAAACACGCGATTCAGCAGAACAGGAATCTGGAAAAACTAAATTTGTCTAATTGCAAGGGGGTATTTTCGGTGAACGAAGTGGATGGAATACTTCGCGTGTGCACAAAGTTTGTGAATTCTAAACTAAAGAGCTACGCTTAATAACTATTTTCAGCATTCGCGAGCTAAACTTCAGCGATACCGCGATTTACCGGAGGAATTTGCCAGAACTCATCGAGTCATTGCCGGTAGAAATCGAAAAACTCAGTATCGCCAATCATGTGGACATGAAGGACTGGGACGAGAAGAGAGTTGGCATCCTCATCAACGCGCTTATTCAAAGGTGCTCGAACCTCGTCGAACTTGATTTGACCAACACTGTCCAACTGAACAATGTCTGGATAAGTCGCCTTATCGAGGGACTTCCCAAATTGGAAATGCTCTATATAGGTCAGCAATCAACGGCTTCTTTACCAGAGCTAAAGTAAGTCTATACAGTCTATCACTCGGTAACCGTTGCTTTAGGATCAAGTCAGGCAACATGAACATTGCTACTTCTGTCGAATTAGCACCCGATGAGAATACTTGCAAATTTGCCATGAAGGGTCGACCGATACTGACTGTGAGCAAATCTCTTGTGGGTTCAGTCGCGCATTTCACAGTGGAAGCGATTCGATAGCGCCGAGAGCGCAAGTAAGGGGAAGATATCAACCCGTACACCAAACGGATTATCAATGTATTTTTATTCTATCAAACTATTAATGATGTATATATTGTTCACTAAGTATTTCTCAAGATTATGATTTCGATTCGTGTTGTGCATATTGTGTATATATATAAATAATTATTATCTCTGTTGTTTTACAAGTTCGAAAAAAACACATGCGAAATCGGGTTTTGAGCCGAACTACTGGTGAGCAGAAAGGAAAAGACTTTCGAAAGAAATATTTGAGAATAGACTACAAATTTAGTTGCGGTACTCCCTACTAATCTGCAGTTCGCCAACAAGCGGGCAAACCCGTATTAGACACGGAGCTGTGCCTGTTGATCAGTCGTGCTGGGTCGATCGAAATGGTGTTGAAGTCAGCGGTCGATTACGAGATCGACGGAAACGTTTTCGAAGGCGTTCTGTGTTCTCCGGAGTTTGTTTCCTGTCTGACTGCTTTATTCATAATGAATCCACTTTTAGGAAGCCGAAAAATGCAAAACTCCCAGCTGTCGTGATTCTACACGCGTTCTTCGGATGCTCTGAGTTTGAAACCGAGAAAGCGGAGCAACTGGCCGAGGTTGGTGATAACAATCGATCGCTTCTTTGGTTACGCAGATGTTTACAGCTCGGTTACGTCGCCTTTGCTGCTGACGTTTATGGAAAAGGCAAACGTGGCACGACCCGAGAGGAGAATTTCGCCCTGATGAAACCTTTGATCGAAGATCGGTGTGGTGTGCTTAAGCAACGCCTTGAGGGAGCTTACAATTACGTTGCCGGTCTGGACATTGTCGATGCAAAGAAGGTATGCATGTAATCTGTTGTAAAAGACCAAACAACAATGATGCCATGCGCTTCAAAGCGCTAGGACGATAGCTGCATACAAAGAAATACAATTTAACTTAATTATCTTGATTTTGCAGATTTCCGCGATCGGTTTCTGCTTCGGAGGTCTTTGCGTTCTAGATATGGCCCGCCACAAACTTCCTCTGCGATCCGTGGTAAGCTTCCACGGAACGCTGACTCCTCTGCCCGGAACAGAGTCGCTCGAAGGCCTTGAGGAATTGAATCCTGCGGTCTGCGTCCTTCATGGAGATGCTGACACGCACGTCAATGCACAGGTATTTCCAAAGAGTTTTTAGAGAAGACACCAAAGGAGTTCAGGTTGAAAAGTTCATGGTGGAAATGAGGGTGCGCAAGGCCGACTTCGTCTTCACATCGTACGGGTCAGCGAAGCACGGATTCATGATGCCAGGTATGTACATATATAATTGGCTTTATATGGATGTGAAATTGTCAATTTCAGTCACCGACAAGCTAAATCTCCCGGGCGTTGGCTACTGTGCGAAGACCGAGCGCCGCGCTTGGAGCGCGATGAAAGACTTCCTGAATGAAAGTTTGCAGTAAAGCTGATTGTCAACTTATTGAGGGCAGCTTTTACGAGCCACGTTCCCTGTAGTTCTTTTTCTTCTAATGGTAAATTCGACTGGATTTTGCAAATGCGTTAAAGGGCAAGGCTGTAAAATCGGTCATTCTCCAAAAGTCCTCTGCACTTGCAACTCTGCATTAAACAACCCTGCAAAACAGACAGCGAGACGTGAGCCTTGCAAAAAATACTTTTTTTGTATTCGTTTTCTGCCGATCGGACGGGCAGCGGATGCCCTTTGACGTCCGCATAGTGCAGGATTGGTCTAGAAGGTTCCATCGGTAGCTATTTATTGCAAAGAGCGTTCTAATCGATGAGGCTGCAGCGGGAGACCGAAGGCGTCGAGTCGTGCCTTTAAACCGCGGAGGAGACACAACAAATTACAAATGTTGCAATAACACAGTCTAAATATAAAAAACACGTTTGCGGAATACGGTTTTCTACGAAAAGTCCACCACGACATTACAGGATCCCGGGAAATCGTTTCCGCCTGTATGGGTGATTGCTTTCATCTTTGAACAGCACTTCGCATGGATCTCACACCACTCCGTCATGAAAAATATTCAAACCCGTTTTTTGATGTTGTGCACTGCAAAGCACACCTTTTTCTCTAGATCAGAAGTGATCGCAGCTTATTTCGACGGAACAGTGTTTGGCAGGACGTCATTCTAAATGACCGGTTGCTTTGATTTGAAGACTGCAAGCACGTGTAGGCTCCGATAAGAAGGCATCTGGTTTCTGATCAGGTCAAAAATAACTTTTATGATCGATGGAATATTGAAATGTCATCGTAGACAACAAAGCAAGAATTGCTGGTTCTATTGGCGACTTTTGATTGTGGAGAGAATGTTTTGGCAGTTTTGAATGGCAGGAGAGTCAATCTGAACGGTGCAGAACAACAAGTTTTTGGTCTGCGAAGTTAGAGTTGTGCATTTAGACATGGTGGAACACGATTCAAACTGTTTTGCGCTGCAGAATCGTTCCACGGTCGGTCTAAAGTAAATCGATTTCAATCAAATTGAAAATCTCAATTTTAACTGAAGAAATGGGCAATCTTGGGCGATTCTATCGTTGAAAACGTCATTTATAAAGACAACGAAGACAAAACGATTATTCAAGTTCTTTCCGAAAATATCCTTTCCGACCGCCAAAAGTTCACAGGTTCACGGTTGAAAGCCGAAATGCATAGACTCCTGAAGACCTTGATCTTCGCAGAATTTGGAAAGCATGCTTTGTTGTGGTGCTTGGCCTCACGCCACTGCAAAATATATCTCTGTTTCGTTGAAATGCCCACCCATCAACCAATCCAAACCCACGCGACAAGACTATTTCTTATAGAAGCAACGTCTGTATTACAAACGATCAGTTATCGAGTTGATCATTAATCTCCGACACTTCGATTCCGTCTTTCGAGCTGTTCCGCATGGTTCTGGTATAAACCAACAAGTACAGAATGGTCACGTTATATTTTTACAAATCACTAAAGCTGAAAAACCTGTATAATAGATACAATGACTGACACTTGCCAAGCATTGCCAATCACCCTATTTCTTGTTACACAATAATCTAGCCACCACAGACACAAACTCCCACCATCACCAATACACATCCTACGGCAATCTCCGAATCTAAGAAGAATGTTTATTTTAGCGACGTGGATACACAGTAGAATCGAAACAAGCCTCTAGCAATAGAATTCTCACTTGACACCTTGCTTGCTTTTCAGCCGTAACACAAACTACGGAGAGCGAGTGACGTCGTGTCTCATTTGCTTCCGCCTCTTGCGACCACGCAGTTCACTTTCGAGTTGGAATCGCGATCAAGGGCAAAAAGACGACAACTAGAAAATATACTTTTGCAAATGTATGTATGTCTCGTTGTTGTCTGTAACCCATCAAATAATTTTGCGGCTATTTGGGTTTTTCCACCTTTTTTCAACGACCCAAAGTCGAGTACCGGCATAAAAATTTCAATTTGAAAAACGGGCTTGTCGGTATAATGATATCGTCCGCTTATCAGACCACTCTTTTACACAAAATTCATGTGACATAAAATTTTTCAAAAAGGGTTTATGAGGCTACAACTGCAAGTTGCGGTTTACATTTCGGAATAAAGAATTGTGCAGGCACTGCGCTGAGATTATCTGACGCAATGTTGCATAAGCGAAAAACGCTGTTTGTAGAGCATTTTGGATGATGACATAATTTGGAATATTTCATTTATTTGATTCCGGAGAGGTGACGGTACATTCGCTGCTTTCAGAAAGTCTGGCCCGGAAATTGCTGAATTCAGAAGAGATGCAAGAGGAGCAACGCTCCACGTGGTTCCAGTTGTGAGACATCGGTTCTAATCATCTCCATCGCCACAGCTGCCAGCGAGCAAACATTGATATTTAATAACTGATCTGATCCTCTTATAAATAAAGGAACAGAACCAGACGTGTTCGTAACGCTAAAATGTCCGCAACGC